>CAKNXH010048513.1:0-12505 GCA_932178445.1 Andricus quercusramuli
AGAGATGTGAGGAGGAAGAGGATTTTTTATAATAATTGACGAAAAAAGAAAAAAAAATTTGACGAACTCCGAAATTTAATTCTAAGTCCTAAAGAGGAAAACGACAAAGTTTTCGAAACGTTGGCATGAAATAAAGGATTTACAACATCAAAAATCTACTTTTGGTCTGAAGTATGTCAGTTCCTTTTACCATCTACATGTATTATTTTTTAAAAACTTATATTACTCAGACAAACAACATCGCTTTAACACCATATACTAATCTAACTAAGATGAATATTATTTAATTTGATACAGAAAACTCGGAAAATAGAAACTTAAAATTTGATGCCAATTTCATATGTTCTGATGAGTGAATTTTAAAATTTGTTTTTTCAGATTTATTTAAAATAATGTCAATAAAGTAAGATAAAATAGTCAAAAAAATAATTCAATTAATGACATACATATTCAATTTCTTTATATTAATTACTTACAACAATACTTCATATAAACATAAAACTTCATAAATACTATTTATTAAAAACTACTGCTCTTCAATGTTGTTAGGCATTATGCAGACATACTGTTTTTGTTTAAAATCTGGACCCACTATCTTGGACTTGATTTCTGATAGGGCAATGGGTGAAAGTTCTATATTTTCAGTGACCTCCCAGATGTGGTGTACTTTCACGTCCCCAACAAAAAAGCAATTTTTTAAGAGTAAAAATAAATTTTTTTAAGAGAAATTCAGATATTTTGAAAAAATTTCTACAATTTTTAAGAATTTAACAAAATTTAAAACATTTTAAACAAAAGGATACATAAATAACAGTTAGACAATTATTAATGTAGTAAAAAATTTAGTAAATTTAAGAGATATTCAGAAGTTTTGACAAGATTCAAAATTAATTTTAAACTTTCAATGATTTAAATAATTGGAAACAAAATGTAGATTTAGCAGATTTCGAACGAAAAATTGAGAAGCTTTTCAAGAATTGTGAAAAGTTTCATAACAAATTTTTCTTAAGATTCATAGGAAAATTATTTTTTATCTTGAAAAATGAATTTTAAGAGAGTATTTTACAGGATTTCCAAAATTTCCAGAAAAGAATCTGGAAGATTTTAAGGCAATTTTTTAAGAAAAAAATTGTAATCATTTCAAAACAAATTTAGATGATTTAAAAGAATTTCCAAAACAATTTGAAATTTGGAAAAATTTGAAATGATTTAAAATAAAATGTAGATTTTTGCAGGTTTCGAACAAAAAATTTTGAAGCTTTTTAAGAATTGTGGAAGGTTTCCGCAGGTAAATAAAATTTTCTCACTATTCCTAAGAAAATTAAGAATCATTTTTCATTTTGAAACATTAGTTTTAAGAGAATTCTTAACAAGATTTAAAAAGGTTTTCAAAATTTTCAGAAAAAAAAATGTGGAAGATGTTAGGGCATTTTTGTTCTAATTTTGTAGGATTTATCAGATAAAAATCGAATCATTTAAAAAAATATTTCAAAGTTTATAAACATTTCAAACATAATTGGAAATTTGTAAAGATTTCAAAATTTTCGAAACAAAATGTAGATTTTTCAGATTTTATACTAAAATGTTGATTTTGTAAGGACTTTTGAATAATTTTAAAAGCATATTCAAAAATATTTAAATACAAAAACAAGTTTTGATATATGTATGTATGTATGTATATTTGAACTCTCCCTTTTACGGGTTTGAGGGCCTCCGCTCCCTGTACATATGTTTACATTTCATCCTTAGTCTACCTTAACCGCTACTTACTTTCTAATGCATCGCCTTATATAACAATAATAATCCTAATACTACTCTTCTTAAACTACAGACAATGAGCGATCTTCCCGGGCTTCCGTTTTCTCTTACCATCAAATTCATTTAGACCGATTTGAAAATTAAACATTTTTACTCGTTATTTTTCTTTAAACAGGATTACCCGTTTGGATCTACCCTGATCCCTTGCTTTCTCTTATTTCTTCCAGTTTTTTCATCCACATCACTCCCTGTCCATTACCATCCAAAATCCATCTTACACATTCATCCACACTCAACTGTCCATCTTCCTCTCCCGTACACCTCTCTAACACATGTGCCCATGACTCCACTTCGTACCCACATACTCTGCACAGATTGTCCTCTTCATCCATCCAATATCTACAAGCTCTCACTCCTTCTCCCATTCTAAACCGTATCACCCTATTCCATTTGTCTTCCTTTTTCATCTTTTGCAAATATTCTGGTTCCGTCACCCCTTTGACCATCATATATCATCTATTGTACTTCGAATCCATAATCTTTCTCCATTTATCTTCTCCTTGTCTTACTAATAGCTCTAATTCAATGTTCTGCCAATCCAGAACCCCTTCCTGTATATCACAAACACTCCTCATTTTTTTCCTTTCTTCCTCCCATTTTGAATTTCCCAAATTGCCTCTCGTCTCCTTGTTCCGAACTTCGTCCAAGCATACTTGGGCTATTCTGCTCCCCTCTCCCCTTTTCAGCTTCTCTTCAAACCTCCAGGCCCTCTTAATTTGTCTAGTTACCATTTTTTCCCTTCCTAGTTCTTCCCTTATCATGTATCCAGGACAACTCCAACTAACCCCCATTACTCATCTCAGAAATCTCTCATGTATGCTTTCCACTTTCCTATGTTCCATACCTCCCCAAACCTCCACTCCATAACACAACACCGCCCAAACCAACGCATCAAACAACCAAACCCTCATTCTCCAATCGTCCTTGAACCTTCTCTTTCCTATACCCCATACTTGGCCCATTACTTTACTCGCACTTTCGATTCTTTTCCTCACCTGCAACTCGTTTCCCCCTCCTGACTCAAACCAAAAACCTAGGTAACAGAATTCCTGCACAATTTCCACTGTTTGTCCGTTCATCTTCCAAACGTAACCTATTTTGGCCTTTTTATTTCTGAAGCACATCACCTTGTTCTTCCCTATGTTCACCGTCAGTTCTTTTGTTCCCACGTACTCTTCGAAAATTCTTATCATTAGGTTCATCCCCTTCTCATCGTCTGCTATTAGAACTACGTCGTCCGCGTATGCTAGGGAGTATAGTTTGCTATTACCCAGGATCGTCCCCCCTTTCCCTTTCTCCTTTAGCTTCTCCTCCAGGTCTGCCAGCAGCAAATTAAAAAGTAGTGGACTTAACGGGCACCCTTGCCTTAGACCTCTTCCTGTCCAGAAAACCTCCCCTTTTTCCCCGCGTATCTTCACCCTAATCCTGGTTTCAGTAAAAATTTCCTTTATCCTCTCCACCAGCCCTTCTTCTATTCCCCTCTCTTTCATTGCCTGCAAAGCGACTAATTTCCCTCTTTTTCTCCCTAAGTTTCTGTTAACCAAGTAGTTGAGTACGTAAATGTTGTCTATTGTCCCCATCCCTTTTCTAAATCCCGTCTGGTTGTGTGGGATACTTTGCTTCTCTTCTATCTGATTCTCTAACCATTTTCTTAGAATTTCTGTGTATATTTTATATCCCCCTTGCATGAGAGTGATCCCTGTGTACTCTTCTACCTTCTTACCCTCCCCTTTCTTAACAAGCGGTACTACCAGCCCTGTCATCCACTCCTCCGGCCACCCTTCTCCTTTCCAGACCTTGTTGCATATCCTCCACATCACTTCCCTAATCCCTTCTCCTCCATACTTTATCGCTTCGTTCTCCATACCATCCTCTCCTGTGGCCTTGTTTCTTTTCAGTCTATCTATCGCCTCATTTACTTCTTCTCTTGTTATTTCGTTCGCTTCCTCCGTTTCTCCCTGGACTGTCTTTCTATTTTCCCCTTTGATCCTATTTTGTTCTCCCCCTAACAGACCCTTAAAATAATCCGTCCAAAGTTTTGATATATAAATAACAAGTGAAGAATCATTTTAATTTGAAACTAGTACTTAAATAAAAATAATTTTAATAATTTTACAACAAAAAAATGGAGAACTTTTTCAAGAATTGTGAAAAGTTTCATAGCAAATTTATTTTCAAAAAAATGTTATGCATATATTTTATTTTTTCTCACTTAAAATTGTTCCAAATGATATAATTTCAAAAATTCACTAATTTAATGATTCATTTTTCAATTTATAGCATTGAAAATAATAGCGTGGATTTATATTTTTTGAGCTTTTTGAGCTTTCATTTGCAGTTTAATTTTTATTACTCCAATTGAAAAAAAAAACTTAGCTTCAAGATTTCGAATTTTTAAATTTCTTTGACTGAGAAATTATTCCGAGCCGGGTAATAACCGATAATTTTTTTTTTGATTAAAACGGCCACCTATTCCTTTTTCGAATTTCCCGCCATTAATTAATCGATATTCGATCGTGAACTCTACCGAATGTTTCCGAAACAACCCGAACTGAGTAACTTTTCAACTACTGACGAGAATTGCACTTCAAGCTGTACTAGGCTTTAACAGCAAGCGATTAATTCCAGTAATTGTGAGATTTATTAAAGGATCAGATGTTTCATTCATATTTAATTGCATAAATTGAGTGTTTATAGTTTAGTGGAATATTTTCCCTAGTGAAAATTATCTTTTTCGACACCAGGCCCTTACAAAAAGATATGACAGGGAAAAAATTACAGGTGTGTCATTTTTTCCCTGTCATTTTTTCGCGACCACAAGAAAATGACAGGGAAACGACAGGCAAAATGACAGGAAAACGACAGCCGAAAATGACTGGCCCTAATTGGCCATAATTTATAATAATATTGTGTAACATTATAAAGTATCGACGACTTGCAGACTTATTCGTAAACCATTTGAACTTTCCTGTAAAGCTTAACAAATCATTAGCAAAAGAAAATTATTATGGGAATTTTCATGATGAAACACCTTTCTGTAGCCTGTTGCTAATTCTGAATTATCTTCAAACGCATAAATTGTGGAATGTGTTCGATTTTCCATTTTAATGCCTTCTTATCCTTACAAAGTGCTAAACTTAAGTACCGCGGGCAACAATTTCAGATTATTTTCAACTTTCTTCATCCCTCAAGAAGTTCAATGCATGCTCTTAATTCCATGATCCAATAAAGAATGGTCTCGCCACGCGCATCTAAAAAAAAGTAAATCAATCAAAGGGTCCGTAGGTTGCGCGTGGTGGAACCATTCTTTGTTGGATCATGGAATTGGAGCACGCAGTCAACTTGTAAAGGGAATGAAGAAAGTTGAAAATAGTCTGAAATTTTTGCCCGTGGTACTTAAGTTTAGCACTTCCCTAGTAGCAAGATAACTGCAGACTGGCGCAAGCTGGGCGCCAGAAAAAGAAGAATCTGTCTGCAGCCTGGCGCCCGGCTGGTTCCGCTTTGGCGTGCTGTTCTGGCACCAGGGTCTGATATAGCAGATCCTGGCCCAGATTGGTCATGGTATACACCAGACAAAATTAAAATAATGTAAAATGGTGCTAAATACGTTTCTGTGATAGTTTTACACTATATTCCAGCCCTTTCTGGGAGAATATACTGCGGAGACGTCACAACATTCCAGGAGACACACTGAAATATTAAAAACATAACCTGTTGTCGTATAAGCTTGCATGCTTGGTCATACTTGTGAATCGTTCAAATTTCCGATTGCTAGATTTTCAATTTCATTATTTATATTCTACATTAATTACTAGTATTTAAACTAAATACCAGAATCTGATTCCTTTATTCACCAGATTCTGTTCTTCGTCTGGTCTGATCTTTTCTCCCGCCAGTCTGGTCGACTAGGGGGAGCAGATGCTGAGCCAGACTCTGCCATACAAGGCAGACGGTGCTACTAGGATTTGTAAGGATAAGAAGTCTTTAAAATGGCAAATCGAACACATTCCACAATTGATGTATTGGAAGATAGTTCGGAATTAGCAACAGGCTACAAAGAGGTGTTTCATCATGAAAATGTCCATAATAGTTTTACTTTGTTAATGATTTTTTAAGCTTTACAGGAAAGTTCAAATGGTTTACGAATAAGTCTGCAAGTCGTCCATGATTTATAATGTTACATGATATTATAATAAATTATGGCCAATTAGGGCCAGTCATTTTCGGCTGTGGTTTTGCCTATCGTTTTCATGTCATTTTTCCTGTCGTTTCCCTGTCATTTTCTTGTGGTCGCGAAAAAATGACAGAAAAAAAATGACACACCTGACATTTTTTTCCTGTCATATCTTTTCATAAGGGGGAAAGGTCAATATACAAGTACATGAAGTCAATATATTAGCCCAACTTACCTGGGCTTCGTGTTTCGAAGGAATGGGGGAGTGGATGGTCACATAAAAGAGAGAGTGAGGAGGGCATATGTGGTGATGAGGCAGGTGTAGGGGTTGGGAAAGAGTTATTCGCAGATGATTTTGGAAGGAGAATGAAATTGTTTGATTCACTAGTGATGAGTGTGCTATTGTATGGGGTAGAGGTGTGGGGGTGGAAGAAAAGTGAAGAGGTAAATAGAACGCAGGAGAGGTATGTAAAGTGGACCCTGGGGTTGACAAGGAACACGCCTAATTAAATTGTCAGGAATGAGACGGGCAGAACGAGTGTAGGAATTCTAGCAGGGAGCTGGGCGAGTAAATATGAGGAGAAATTTTTGGAAGAGGGGGGAAGTAGGCTGGTTAGGGAGATTGTTGGTGGGAGAAGGAGAACAGGGGAGGGGGTGGGAAGATGGAGGCGGAGAGGGAACGGTATTTTAGAATGAATGGACTGCAGATGGATGAAGTGAGAAGGATGCACGAGGAAGGAAGGAAGGTTTATGACTTGGTTAAGCAAAACAGCATGGAGAGAGAGAGAAGACAGAAGGGGAAGAGAGAATAAGAGAGTCAAGATTTAACGGGAACTATGTGTGGATTATGCCAAGGGCAAGAGCACAATATTTGTGTGTGAAAGGAGAGGAAGGAAGTCAGGAACTTATAGCGAGGATGAGGTGTGGGTGTATGGAGGGTTTCAATAGGTTCTGGCTCTCTCGGGAGAAGAGGATGTGTGAACTGTGTGGAAAGGGGGATGCAAGAGTGGAGCACTGGTTGGAGGAGTGTGGGGAGGTGGAAAGAAGTAAGATAAGCATGGAGGCATTGTTGTATGAAAAGGGGGAAAAAAGGGCAGTAGCATGGGTGAAGGGAGTGTTGGGTAAGAGAGATGAAGTGAAGGAAGGAGGAAGAGGAATGGAGACGGAAAGATTGTAAATAGGAAAGAAAGTAGATATAAGTAACATGTAAATATTGTAAATAGTAGATAAGTAGTAGGTATTAGAGCGAAAACAGAGGTTGGCAAGCGAGGCAATGCGAAAAAGTAGGGACATGCGAGCGAGGCGAAGCGAGGAAGGCAAGGCGATACGAGCGTGTGGTTTAGAGATAAGGAATGGATGGATGTTAGTTTTTAAGGGTTAGTTTTAAGAAAATTCTGTGAAATGGATGTGTAAGCAAGTCAATTATTTAAGGCTAGCAGGCTGAAAAATAAACGTTTATCTATATTAGCCCAACTTTTGTACGAACATAACCTATTAATTTTGTTATACTTTCTACTTGCTTTCTCCCGCTCCTTGCCGATTTCGTTTCGACACGTCTACATTTTTGTTTATAGTGTATTAAGCTAATGAATAATGAGAATAAAAATTACTTGACTTCTTGTTTCTATGAAATCTCGAAATAATAATTTTCTGTCGGCAATCTTAAAACAATCAAAGCTGGGCGTGAAGGACTGTTTTTGAACAAATATTTCCTTAGGTATTCTAAAGGGTCTTTCTGTTTGATTACTGCTAAAAATGAAATTTTGATCATAATTCATGTTGCTTTCACCACCATATATTTATAAATTTTTTGATTCGATACAGCCGAAGGCTAAACTTGGGTTAATTCACAAATTAAATTTAAAAAAATGTATAGAAAAATATTCTGGCCGATTTAATTGAATTTTTATCAAATACAATCAAAACTATATTTTATTAAATTCCTAGGAGTGAAATATTTTTCAATTTTGATGACATTTTAAACCAAGTTCAACCTTTGACTGTATCAAAGGAAAACATTTTTGAAATATCTTATTAAGTCACTGAAATTGATAATTTTCTACATTAGTGTAGAAAATTATCTCAAAAATTAGCCAAGAAACATGACAATTCTTTTGTTATTTTTGGACTCAATGATATTTTTCGGAAACATTAAAATTTGAAGTTTTTTCTTCAAATAACTTGCAATAAAATTAACAGATTGCCTTCAATTTACGCTTATTAGGCTCACAACTTTATCAGCTTTCGTGCAATAATTGGAAAAAAAGTTACAGTTTAATATTATTAAAAGTAGAGTGCTTTTTTAAGCTATTGACCCTGGCGGACCGGCCGAACGCAAACATTACGCTACAGCGTAACGGTAAAGTAATGGTAAAGTAATGGTAAAGTAATGGTAAAGTAATATGGCATTATAATTGATAAAAGAAACAAAATTAATATGTAAACTGTTGCAATTATAATAAAGCGTTACAATTTACGTTAAATGGTCATGCCGTCATTGCAACAACTTGCTTTCTCATCGTTAAAAAATAAAAAAACAAAGTGGCTGTCATTCAAGTCAGGCCCCTGCAGACTGGCAACCCACTTGAAGCTCTGTTAACGGGTTGCCAATATGCAGAGGCCCGACTGCAATGACAGTCACTATGTTTTTTTATTTTTTAACGCTGCAAAAGCAACTTGTTGCAATTACGGCATGGCCATTTAACGTAAATTTCAACATTTTATTATAATTGCAACAGTTTACATATTAATTTTGTTTCTTTTGTCAATTATAATGCCATATTACTTTACCATTACTTTACCATTACTTTACCCTAGTAAAAATGACAGTTAGGTATCAATGGAAGCCGTTTAGAAAACATATAGGATGCAGATGGAATCTTGTATGGTCCTAACTGGTTTCTAATAGAATTCTTATTTTAAAATGGTTTCTAACCGGTCTTATTCGGTACTTATGTTCTTTTGTTAAATTTTTCTAACAGGATCTACATGAGGTATTCTTTCACTTGACATATTATTAAGTGCAAAATTGTTTTTCTAACAGGTTCTATTAGGTATTTTATTGGACCTTTGGAACCAAATCACCCGGATTAAAACTCGAAGTGATGTATTTTAAACGGCTCTAATAGGTCCCTATTGGGGTCTGCTTTATTCGAAATAGAAGTACGGTTCCCTAACAGGTTCTATTAGGTATTTTGTTGGACCTTGGGAATGAAATTATTGGGTAAAACATTCAAAGTGATGTGTTCTAAGCGGCTCGTACAGGCACATATTGGGATCAGCTTTATTCAAAGTGCTCGTAGTACGAAATTGCTGCCCTGGCAAGTTCTTTCAGGTATTTGAGTGGGATGTTGTAATCGAATTAATATGATTAAAATTCGAAGATGTGTCTTTTAAGCGGATCTATTAGGTGCCTATTAGGACCTGCTTTGTTCCATGTGCTACAAGTACGATATTGCTTCCCTAACTGGTTCTATTAATTACTTTAGTGGCATGTTGAAATCAATAGTTGGATTAAAATTACAAGTGATGTGTTTTATGTGGCTCTATTAGGAATCTATTGGGATCTGCTTCATTGGATCCACTTGAATTTCTATATGGTTCTAAATGGTTCGGAACAGTTTTTTATTTCAATTTGGATTCTAACCGGTTGTATTCGGTATTTAATCTACTATTGGGACAGAAATTGGAATTGAGAAAATCTTTCTATGTGGCTCTATTAGGCTTTCGAAAACAAATATTCTTTGTGCTATATTTTTCTAATAGGTTCTAATCGGGACCAATGAGGTGCTCATTTACTCCAAATGTTACAAAATACAAACTTGCTTCTCTAATAGACTGTAATAGGATTATTACCGGTTAATCGGAATTATATTAATTGTATTAAAATTCAAAGTGCAGCCTTCGAGGTGGTTCTATCAGGTATCTATTAGGTTTTATTTTATGGGAAGTTGCAAAATTACAAAATTGCTTCTTTAATAGGCTTTATTAGGATTTTTAGTGGATAATCGGAATTATATTAATTGGATTAAAATTTGAAGTTTCTGGATAGCAAATAATATATTTGCGATATAGAAGGTTTTATTACAATGTGCAAAATAAAATGAAAATTGAAATAAGTTGTAACTTGTAGCCAATGTGCTTCCATAATTTATGCATACTTGCAATTATTAATTAGGACTTGTTTAAGCTAACTAATTAAACTAAAACCCAAGTTAAAAAGTATTATAAAAGAATTAGATTAATCGAAAGCTTTAAATTTTATGGAGGTTTTTATATAGCAGAAAATGGTTGTTTTCACTAAGGTTATTGAAATGTGTTTTAACTGTACTGTTCTTTTTTTTATCAGATGGAGATGGTTTTCGAACGGCTTAAATCCATAAGGAAAAAAAGTATTGAGCCCTTTGTGAAATAATTGAAATTCAATTATTTCTTTTACATATTTCGAATTGTTGTTTTGGAAAAGTTATTCCAAATTTAAAACTGATATGAGTATAAAAGTATAATGAAAGCATTGGATAAATTGAAAACTGTGCGTTTCATGGAAGTTTTTGTATAGAATAAAATTATTCTTTTGTTATTGAGGTTGTTAAAGCATTTTTGTACTTGATTTTCTTTATTACTTTTGGATCGTTTTAAACGTTTTGAATATTTAAAGACTAAAAGTATTGAATCCTTGCTGAAATAAGTGAAATTCGGTTCTTTGTTTCACATATTTTAAATTACACAGGCCGAGAAAAATTACATCATTTTTGTACCTGAAGACCGAACTATGTGACCCCGAAGAATTTTGGTATGCTAAAACCGAATCCGTTATCCAAATTTTTCCTATACGTCAGGTTTCTGAGATATCCTAATCTGAAAGTGCAAAAATGGCTATTTTCAGCCATATTTGAGGCAATATAACACGATCAGCAATTTTTTCTTCATATTCTCTTCGCCTTGCATTATTCCGCAATG
The DNA here is from genome assembly GCA_932178445.1 of Andricus quercusramuli. Lineage (NCBI taxonomy): Eukaryota > Metazoa > Arthropoda > Insecta > Hymenoptera > Cynipidae > Andricus > Andricus quercusramuli. The sequence goes on from CAKNXH010048513.1 coordinate 10,952, forward strand.
CAATGTGGAATTGAAATGGTTATTGTGTGATATCTCGGAGAAAAAGATCGGTTCTGGATGATCAGAAATGGAAATGGAAGATAAAAAGGAGTACTAAACGTTGGCATTAGCAGTTTTTAAGGACAAAAATTGCTGATCGTGTTATATTGCCTCAAATATGGCTAAAAATAGCCATTTTTGCACATTCATGTTAGGATATCTTAAAAACCTGATGCATCCCCACTAAAAAAAAGTCACAAATTGTCAGAAGTTCTGACGATTCCTGAACATCCTGAAAAATTCCTGAGGAGTCTGGCGATTTCTGAAGATATGCTAATTCACATTCCGTCAGGTAGCTCATCGGCTAGGACCGCAGGTAGGCAACCCAAAAGGATTAAAAATTGAAAATAATTTTTTTTTCAATGTTGCATATACAGATTCAAAAGTTAGAAATTCAGAATCTACGGGTTTCGACGATTCCAGATACCTGAAATGTTTTCTAAAAAATTCAAAATTAGATCAAATATGATGTATCTTGTAAAGAGAAAGAGAAACTTCTCAAAACGGACAAAATTTTCAGATTCACCTTCAGAGTCATTCAATATATAAATATTATTAATTAATTATAAGTAAAAAGAGAATATGCATAAATAAATAATATAAATAACTTGAGAAAAATAAAAGGGATTAGGTTTTATGTCATTCCATTCTTGGACCCCTAATAAAAGGATTATCCTTCGACTTTTTCCTGACGATTCCTGACTTTTTTTTAGTAGGGACAGAAAAAATTTGGATAACGGATTCGGTTTTAGGATACCGAAATCCTTCGGCCTGTGTTATTGTTTAAAAACTGTTATTTCGCATTGAAAACTGAGTAAGAAAATATTATAAAATAATTGGATACATTGAAAACTGTCCATTTTATGGAGATTTTTCTATTATAGAAAATCGCTTTTTGTCTCCAAGGTTATTAGAGAATTTTTGCACTTGACTTTTCTTTATTGCTTATTACCTTTGGATAGTTTATAAGCTTTTTAAATATTTAAAGAAAAAAGACTATCGATCCGTAGTTGAAATAAATGAAATTTAATTTTTAATTCATTCTATATATAAATTTTTTTGGTTAAAGTCTCTCGAAAATTTTCAATTTGCCTTAGAACTACTCATTGGTCATCAGAAATACGTTTTCTTTAAAGAAACATTGAGTTAAAAAATACTTGGCCGAGATTTTGTAACCAAGATCCAAGTGTCCATAGCGAAATGAGTTAGAGCACGCGGTAGAATACACAAGTTTAGGTAGAATAGGTAGGGTTCGAATCCTCAGCGAGTTAGATTTTTCAAAGCGTTGAAGCGTGCGACTATATGTGTACCCTGGCGGACCGGCCGAACGCAAACATTACGCTACAGCGTAACGGTAAAGTAATGCTAAAGTAATGGTAAAGTAATATGGCATTATAATTAATAAAGGAGACAAAATTAATATGTAAACTGTTGCAATTATAATAAAACGTTGAAATTTACGTTCAACGGTCATGCCGCAATTGCAACAAGTTGCTTTTGCAGCATTAAAAAATA
>CAKNXH010048515.1:0-12529 GCA_932178445.1 Andricus quercusramuli
TCGACACATTAAATTAAAAATAATAATGATTTATTACCATAATCTTAAAATTCCTCATACGTTCCTGAAAGACATAATACAAAATATTTCGAGACTTCATTACATGTATTTGAAGTCTTTCCTTCAGGTGGCATTCTGGAAAACAAAAGTCAACCCAAACCTCCTAATTGCCCACGAAACTGAATCGCCGCGTCCGACTCGGACCTCGGACGAGCTCTGCTCGGCCCGAGCCACGCTGCCACGGGTTCGTGCTCGTGCGTCTTCGGCTTTACACGAGGATGGCCGACGCAACGCTTAACAGAGCCTTCTCACCGACACGCTACGTTTGCATGTATTTTTCCCAGATGGGAACGTGGTGGGGGCCGAAAAATCCCACGTTCTGGAGCCTCTGACCTATCCCTTTTTATTTCAATACTCATCACCAATACTTACCACTACTCCACACTAGTACTCACCAGTGCTCATCGGTACTCATCACCAATCCTCATACCAGTATTCACACCAATACTCATACCAGTACTCACACCAATACTCACACCAGTACTCACACGCGTACTCCTAACCACTTACTGCGCGAAATTAGCACTGGAATCTCCGTACTCATGCCAGTACTCACTTGAGTACACGGTGTTTCCAGTACTCATTTTTCGTAAGGGGAAGCATCGGCCATGGAGCACAATACAGATAAGAGCAGACAACTAGTGTGTGTGGCGTAGTGGAAGGAAAACGCGCATGCGGCATGCACATTTTCCCCCCGAATGATGCTTTGTGTCACGTGTGCAGCGACGTTACGGCGCCTATGTGTTAGAAAATCCTGCAGTACGTGTCAGCCGTCAAACTGTCATTTCCATAGAAAGAGACGAGTTCTCTGCTATGTACCTTTCGAACAGTTGCAGATGAAACTATAACAATTTTGGTCATTTTTTTCTAATCAAGAAGCCAAGAGAATGACACCCAGTTAATTGGAAAATTAATTATGTTCAGTGAAATATCAATTTTTTAGTAAAACCATTTTTTCCAGTTTTTTTTTTTTAGTTTTTCAATTCTCTCTGGAATCGTACATTATATCGAAAAAACGATACTATCTTTGGATTTCGCGTTAAAAACGCATCGAAATCATGTATTGTTATTTATTTTAAAAATTGTTTTCACCCATTTATCATAGGATTTTCGATTTTTCGAAAGAAATGTTGACTTAAAAAATCTAGAAAACCTAACTCGCTAAAAAAAAACAAAGGCCAGGTTTGGATTCATGATTCATCATATAACACTACTCCAGAAATTATATATCTCATTTCATGAACACGTAGGTCATATTTTGTTGTACATTTTCGGTTACAACCTGGAGACAAAAATGGGTAGAGAGTGTTTAGGGCCGGCTAGAACCCAGTACTTTCCGGTTTCTATCCGGGTCCTATACGACATTTTAAGTAGGGAAGCTTACAGTATGGTGTTGATCAGAGCACCATGCGTACATGAAAGAGAAAACAGTCTAAAATTCAGAATTGCAATAAAAATAGGGCTCAATGCAAACTACTGCGTATAACTGTATGTTGGAGGATGCATGAAGCTGTGTATATGTGGTTGAGAAATATCAGATTGAGGGGAATACCAGTGTCTGGACCTAATCCAACCCATGGATCAAGGAATCATTCATAATATGAAAAGGCTTTATGCCTCGTTGCTTCTCAAAAAATATTTTATTTGGTCAAGAAAATGAGTTCAACGTAATCAAATCGATGCTCTGTAAGAATCAGTTACAATAGCTGCAATCTACTCCTATGGGATTCCCCAACGAAGAAGTTCTTGATTCAAACGAAGTTCCAGAAAAGGAATCTACTATCCTGGAGCTTAATCGATAGATTCATACAACCTTTCGCAAAATTCACGACTGCGAAGATATCCAAGAGAGTTTAACGAAATAGCCTGGATATGAAACAAAAAATTTAGAATCTAGTAATGTAGGTATAAATATTATAATCTGTTTTGTTCGAATTTGTTCAATGCATGATTTATCAAATAAAGTTATATTATTGAAAATTATTGCACAGAAATATTGCCTTGTCATTTTCAAAATTATATTATCTTTGCTTTTACATTAAAATATTGTCAACTGAGTTAATAATCTTGTAAATGCCTTTTCTACAATTTCTTATGCTTAAGTTTAAAAGTGAACTTGGCATCGGTTGTAACAAAAGCTGAAGATAACAAAGGAGTGGGGGCTTCTAATTAGGCTCATGTGGGCAGTAGTGTAACCTAGAAAACTCACCTGAAAAAAATCAATTCCAAATGCTAGCGCAACGAATGATAATCTGGAGGCAATTTTTTTCCTCTTGGCAGCTCAAATCCATATTTGAGGCGCAAAGTTCCTGCGGATGGTCAACAGTTGCGATAAATATCTTAAACTCCCTAAATATTGCATATCCAAAGCAGCAGAAGAAAAATATACATAACTGGTGCGATATTCTAAATAGAAAAATTATTCCAACAGACATGGAGGTTTATTTCGGAATTTTTTTAGTCATTATTTTACATTCAATGTATTTTTCCTTCGTTTAGTGTTTTTATTAAAATATATTTTCTAATAAGATACATTTTTCATGGTTTTCAATCATTTATTACAACTTTATGAAAATTATCACTCGTTTGTCTGTTGCAATAATTTTTCTATTTTGAATATCACGCCAGTTCTGTTTATTTTTTTTTTGCTGACGTTTTGGAAATGCAATATTTGAGAAATTTAACATATTTATTGCAAGTTAAACGATTTGTAGTGACTTTCCGCCTCAAATATGAATTTAAGCTTCCAAGAGGAAAAAAAATTGCCGCCTGATAATCATTCGTTGCGCTAGCATTTGTAATTTATTTTTTCAGGTGAGCTTTCCAGGTTACATTACCCCCTAAATGAGCCTTAAATAACCTGTATACTCCCCTTTAGCTCCATCGAGTGGGTATTTGGCGAGAGTGTACTGTAATTCTTTTTTTTTGTCATAATGTTTGGGCTTGCATATGAAAAGGGCCCTAATGTTCAGAGCCGCCCCCCCCCCCCAACTCTCACGAAATAATTCGATATCTCCTGTTTGCATGCGAAGCCTCGATTGCACACTTTCATATACCTCTGTTATTTTGGTTTCAGTGAATGAACGTAACGCAGGTGCAGATTTAAAGGTATTAATTTGTAAACAGATGTATGCAAATTTATGTTTTATGTAGTATTATTGATGGAAAAGAAATTGACATACTTCAGATCAATAAAGTAGATGTAGATGTTAAAAACATTTATTTCATCTGCCAACGTTTCGAAAACGTGTGTCGTTTTCCTCTTCAGGACGCAGAATTAATTTTCAAAGTTCGTCATTATCTTATTAAAATAGTTCTAGAAACCTCTTATTCATCATTATCTCTTTTGGAGCTTCACTTTATACATGAAATTTCGTTTGATTCTCGTATAACTTTAATTCGTTCAATAAAACTTCTCAATTTGTACTTTTTTGAAATTCTTTAGAAATTCTTTAAAAAAAAATTCTTTAGGAAAACGACACACGTTTTCGAAACGTTGGCGGATGAAATAAATGTTTTTAACATCTACATCTACTTTATTGGTCTGAAGTATGTCAATTTCTTTTCCATCTACGTATATTATTTTATAAAATTATATTACTCAGGCAAACAACATCAAGTTTTAACACCATTACTTATCCAACTAGTATTATTGAAGTATTTCTCGGTAGCTCTGTGAACAACTTTTTTTCTTTATAGAAACGATGAATCTTTAGAATTGAGAGAAATTTGTTATGCACCCGAATACCCGGATATAACCCGATTATTCGGGTACCCGAGTTTTTGTTCCTCGCCGGGTTCCCGGGTACTCAAGTTTCAGTTATTCACTTGGGACCCGAGTAATTTTCGTGATCTCGGGTAACCGGGTCCATATTTCAATTCAGAGTTGTTGACAGTTATACCTATAAACATGTAAGTCGAAAGGTTTGTTCAGATGAAAAATGTTGAAGATATTGCTCAGAGTAAGCTTTAACATTTGACATTACGTGCTTTTTTCACAAGAATCAATTTCAATTGAACAAAATCTCAGATATTTTACGTTCACTTCAAAAGTATATTATGCCCATTATTATTATTTTCTAAAGTCAACTATAAAGTTAATATAAAGTAATCATTACATCGGCTCACATTTTGATCTAACTTAAAACATAAAATATAAATAATTTACATAGTATTTAAAAGCAAAATGAAGTTTAAATAGCGCAAAATTAATAATATCGGAATCTAAGGTTTTTAAAAATATGCCCGCTACACGTTTCATATGAAAATCTTTGGAACAGCCCATATGCATTTATAGTCAAAAGTCAAAAAAATTCTGAATAAATTCTTGTATATTAGCTGTTGGAACAATTCTCCGGTATATTTTTCCATGCTTGAGATGGCGATGAGATCATTTTAGTCAATGAGCCAAGAAGTTCAAAAGTATTTAGAAAGACAAATTAAAAAAATAGTAGCATTAGGGCCATTTTTCCAAAATCGTAGAAAAATAGTTGTATCTTGGTGTGTGTCTAAGGCTTTAATAGATATATCGTGGTTATGGAGGAGCAGGTTCGGGCGTTGCAAGAGTTTGCAATAGTTCACCACTAAATAACAATAGGGCTAAGGGTGACAGCTGATAAGTGTGGCGTCTTTAGTTTAGACAATTTCAGTTAGGCAACTTACTATTTGTTCCAGCTTTCTCTGTGTTAGAACTACCCAGTTAATACGCCGTAAACTTCTTGAGAAATACCAATAATCGTTTCCCCATTGGAACGCCTATTTCTTGTAAAATATCTTTTTCATTCTTTTTTTTTATTTTTAGAATTTTAATTGTGGATTGGGACGTCCACCACGGCAATGGAACACAAAAGATTTTCGAGGATGATCCAACTGTCTTATATATTTCTGTCCACCGATATGATAACGGTAATTTTTTTCCCAACTCAGAAAGAGGAAACTACTCTGTTGTAGGTAACGGAATTGGTGAAGGATATAACGTCAATATTCCATGGAACGAGGTAATTTATGTTTTATGAGATCAATTCATTTATTCAATTTATGCAATTTCATTTATTTATATAATTGTGAAATGTGACTCTTCCCAAAGACAAAGTTATATTGAGCAAGTAATATTAGTTTAAAAGAGCACTAGAGAACTTAGCCACGCTCCGTGTGAGCCTTCTTTACTGATATTATAGCCTAAATGCGGCTCTCAAATACGCGTAGATATAGGTTGGTCTCTCCAACACCAAGGTGTCTAAAAGCACTCATATCCACAAGTTCAAGGTCCTCGTGAACGCCAGCAAGTCGTCCTCGCTTCGGATTAATCTTGGTACAGAGAATACAGTAGCTGCTCTGGTCCAGAAGAATAGATATTTAGGTCATCCATATCAAATACATGAGTGACCTTATGCTTGCGATGATTTTTGTAGCCGCAGAGGCACCGAGGAGAATTGCGTGGTTCGAGAGGTAGTGGCAGAAGTGTGATGCAAAAGAGCAGAGGGGCAGTGTATGGCTTCGAGGTTACGAATTAGCGATATCTTTGCACCTCCGATGGAACCGATAATACTTTAAAAAAAAACACACATGAAACGATAGCACATCCCTTCAAAGGTCCTGATATGAAAAAGATGGTAGCTAATAACTCTTAGGGTCGCAATGTGTCTGCAGAGATACGTCGTTCTCGCGTAAGTGGGACACCTGGATATTATGTGTTCTAGATAATCAGCGTGTACATGACAGTCTCTGTAGACTAAAATGAAGCCCTTTTTACGTGAGTGAAGTCATGATGGTCTGAGGAAAACAAAAGTTGTCTCCTTCAACAAGGTTAGATTTTCTACATTTCTGTAAAATGTTTCGTACATTTTCTTATCAAGGAGCTGTTGGCGGAATTTTTAAATCTCTACTTTCTTTACTGGGGCTTTCAGAAGGGAGGCATCTAGATGGAGTAATATACTTTCATTTGCCACGATGTAAGCTGTTCCTAGAATAATTATTTTATAAATACATTGGAGATTTATAAGTCCGCGCCCACCTTGATGGCTAGGGATGTATAATCCCGGACTGAAAATTGATATGCAAGCTCTTCTGCATATGTATGCTCTTACGCGTGCCGATATCCAGGGTCGTAAGTTCTTACTTAGCCAATGGAGTTCACCGAACAAATAGAGAAGAACAGGGCCGGCAAGCATTTTAGTCACAGACACCTTGTTCAACGCCGACAGATTTGAAAACGTAATCTGTCGTGAAAGATGATTGTATCTGCTTCGGAGAGACTCCTTCACTGGCGCTATGTCAACATAGTGTCTATGTCATAGCGTCAACATCTCACGTCAACAAGCTTAGGGTCCATTCCAATTTCTTTTTTGTACCCCTTAACAATACATAAAGTACTCTGAAGTTGGCTTCAGACAGAGACAGGAGTGACCTTATTCTCACGATGATTCTTGTCACCGCGGAGGTACCAAGGAGAATTGCGTAGTGCGAGAGATAGTAGCAAAAGTGTGACGCAAAAGAGCAGAAGGCTCATGGTGTCACCCTGAAAGACGCCCCCCTAGAAGTTGACGCTGTTTGTTGTCACACGATAATTTCCAAATGAGATAGTGAATCTAGTTTTCCAAAGGGGCATCAATTTATATGCATATCACTATGTGTGGATGAATCTTCAAGATTTCCAACAGACAGATGATAAGTCTATGAGAGGTTGACTGCTGCGTCTTTGCAGAGGCATGTGTCAATTAGCAGGTTCTCTCGTTAGCCTGATACGCCTTTTTTTGAGTAACGCTGTTCATATATCTCTCTTAACGCAGGCCCAATTCTCTGAACAAATCCTGTCATTTAGGGTAGCTGCAAAGATCTTATACAGCTTGTTCAAACAAGTTATTGGCCTGCAGTTCCCTGGGTTGGACATGCCGCTTTTCTTCGGTAGGAGTGCAGTGCGTCCTAATAATATCCACAGCGTAACGGGCATCTTCGGCTTTAAATATGAGGTGAAGATGGGTGCCAGTTGTTGGTGTGTAGAAGTAAACTTCTTCCACCAGAAGTTCTTGATACCATGTGGTCCTGCAGCGGAATAGTTCTTAGCGCCCTAAGCGTTTTCTGTACCTCTTCGGTAGTGAATAATGGACATTCCTCCTCGTTGGTATTGGGTGGATTTTTGACAGAAACAGGAACAATATGCTGTTTGATTGACAGCAGCTTTGACTTGTTCAGTGTGTGATGGTAGATCTTCAGTTTTTGCGCGAACTTTCGAACCCTTTTCGTGAACGGCCTACCAGACGTTATGTAGTTAATCACACACTGAACACGGAACGTATTCTGTCTTGCCCAGCCACTCTTCTTGTTCAGTCTATGCAAGGGTCTTTTCTTCTTTTGATCCATTGTCGGGTTTGGATCTCAATTTGAATAAGCCAAAGCTCTCGCCGCACGATAAACTGAACAATTGATGGCCCAGTGCTCGGACTCCTCCGAGATATCCTCACGGAGGGAGGCATCCATTTTAGCCGGATCTTAGGGCTTAAGAGGAAGTTGGATTTTAATGTTCCTCCATTTCCTGGATTCACCATCATCTCTCAGGAGGTGCCTGCTTTCCGCGGTTGGACGTGATCTCGCTTCCTCATCCTCGTCTCCGTCTTGTTCTTACAGCGGTTGGGGAAGCGCTCCGCGTACATATCCGTGATCAGGGATAATGCTGGCATCGTAGCAATCCAGCAAGTCATTCTTCTGTCGATTCGTCCACTCAATGTGAGCGCTTTGCCGGTTGGTCATCGTGTTTTCATCTGACAAGGAGAGGACGCGAGATGGACATCGCCGATTCGACTGGGGCTTTACAGGGTGAAAGTGCATCAAAATCCATTAGGGGCCTATTTTTTCTTCCGATCTAATGGGCTTTAGTTTCCGAGATATCGAGGTTTGAGTATTTGCGCTCGAGCGCTCGACTCGCCATGGCGCGCCACTGCAGAGCGGGGACCCTGGACTTGGCACTCACTCACAGTCCGACACTAATTTTGTGATGAACGGAAAGTCCAAAGGATTTCTATATCATTCCTATAAATTTTTTTTCACGTAGACTGCGAATCGTAAAACGAAAATAATGCATCACGTCAAATTAAAAAAAAAACGGGGTCAATAAGTAAAATCAAAAACAAAAAATCGTTTTCGTCGCTTCTTGAAAAAGTTGTTAAACACTGTAGTGCAGCGGATACTGACTATTTTTTAAGTAAATCATGCAAACAATTTCGAAGATGGGAGTCATCTGCATATCATTCACAGTAAAAATTATATTTTCAGTAAAACTATGCAAGATGCGGAAAAATGTTGAAAAGTGAGATTGGTCATCTCAAAAATATCTACAAATTTGTATAGAACCATTTTTCTATCAGACACATAGTTTTTTTTAGTCGTGAAAAATCTTATTAAAAATAACAAAATCCAATTTCACGGACAAACTATGCAAGATACGATAAAGCAACCTCAGAAACGTTTTTAGGAGAAGATGCAATCGAGATAATGGATTTATTGTACCTAGGCACTATTAAAAAAACTTATATGAACTTATGTTATACTTTCTAAGCGAAAGTGATAACTATGAAGTCCTATTCAATTAATGTTCAGGTTGATCAACTAAATCAATGTAAGTGAACTGAAATAAGGTAATAATGATGAAGAAGTTAGATGATTTACTTTTACAAAAACATTTATCAACTTTTCGTAAAAATGTATGTAAAAAAGAAATTTGAAATAAAGTAGCTGAAAATATTTCTGTAGCTTCCTTTGGGACATTTTCTTGTTACACAAAATTCTACCCACTGTGCGGGCATATTCTCATAATTTTTCAATTTCAATGTTATTTTTTATAAACTTTCTTTCGCATACTATGCACAGTTAGATTTATTATCTAATGCCTTTCAATAACATTATTATTTATGATGTTAAATATTTACAAATAACATTCGATAAGAGTAAAAACCCAAGTTTAAATATTGTTTAAAAAAAAACAATATATAATATAAATTCATATATATTATTAAGATGAACATCTTGGGTTCTCTACATTTTTCTGTATCTTGCATAGTTTGAACGGAAAATGTAATTTTATATTTATAATAACATGCGGATGCTTTTTTGTCTTCAAAATGTTTTGAAGAGTTTGTATACCAAAAAAAATTCACTTAAAAAATAGTCACTATCTGCCGGACTATGTGTTTAAAAACTCTTCCAAGAAGGGACAAGAGATTTTTTGTTTTTGTTTTTACTTATTGAACCCGTTTTTTTTAATTTGACGTTTTGCATTATTTTCGTTTGACGATTTGCAATCTATGTAAAATAAAAACTTTATACAAATGATATAGAAATCCTTTGTACTTTCCGTTCATCACAAAATTAGTGTCGGACTGTGAGCGAGCTCCAAGAGTCCAGGGTCCCCCCGCTCTGCAGTGGCGCGCCATGGCGAGTCGAGCGCTCGAGCGCAAATACTCGAACCTCGATATCTCGGAAACTAAGGCCCATTAGATCGAAAGAAAAAATACGCCCCTAATGGATTTTGATGCACTTTCATACTGTAAAGCCCCAGTCGAATCGGCGATGTCCATCTCGCGTCCTCTCCTTGTAAGTTATTCCAAGCACCCTGAACTCAGGGGTGATCGGTACTGTTTACTGAACCATTTTTGGGTACTCTGCGCATTCGATCGTTTTGAACCGCAACTTTCTAGTGGTTTGGTAATGTCATTGTTTTTCCCATGAGCAGCTAGGGAACGGGGTCGATTTCGGTCACTCGAGCTTTGGCCAGTCAAGAGTCAAATGAATGGATGACAGCCATGGCAAATGAGGTGATGTAGATTCTCCTAAAGGATACTTGGGATCCAGTCGATAGGTCAAAGGCATCGGATGTGATAGGTAGTCGTTTCGTGCTACGTAATAAATGTGGCACGAACGGCGTTCTGGAAAAAGAAAAGCCAGAATCGTGGCAAAAGGCTCCTCTCAGCAACACAGCAAGGATTTTCACGAAATGTATGCACCAGTCGCGCGTCTAGGATCCATACGAGTAACGATCGCACTCGCAATGCAAAGAGGAATGCACATCAGACAGTATGATGTAGCAACGGCGTACCTCAACGGCGATTTGCAGGAAGAAGTTTTTATGGAAGTTCCGGAAAGGCTGGAAGAAGTTCTCCATTACATCATCAGTAAGAAGGCAACCAGGATGAATCGGTCAACAGAGCCAAAGCGATGTTGAAGGAACTTAGACGAGGCGATAAGGTCTGCCACATAAAGAAAGCTCTTTATGGTCTGAAACAAGCTGGTCGAGCTTGGTACAAGCGATTGGACGGAGAATTACGGGCTTCAGGAGCAAAACCTACAAAAACGGTTTCCTGCATCTATTTGATGAGTGAGAAGGAAGAATTAATGCTTATTGTCATTTATGTAGATGACATGCTTTTGATGTGTAAGGATTTGAAAAGGATCTCGGAATTTGGACATAAATTGGCTGATTTTTTTTAAATGAAGGAGATCGGCGAACACAAACGTTGTTTGGGGCTGGATTTTACCAAGAGCGAAGAGGGAATCCTCATCAATCAGTAGACGTACATCAAGGACATTCTTCAGAGATTCGGGATGCAAGATGGCAACTCTCTTACAACCTCTATAGATGTCGGGGTGAAGCTTGTCAAGGGCGACAAATGGTTGGAATCAGATGGCGAAAAACCTCCTTATCGTGAATTGATCGGTTGCCTACTATACTTGTCAGTAGCAACGCGTCCAGATATAGCTCACACGGCAAGCGTGTTGATTCAATTTAATGTTTGCTTCAACAAGGCTTATTGGAATGCAGCGAAGAGAGTACTTCGATATGTGAAGGGCACTGACGAATATGGGATTTTCTACGGGTACGAGGAGAATCTCCTGATGGGTTACGTGGACGCAGATTGCCGGATATACGTTTATGATGAACAACGCAGTAATATCCTGGGATTCAAGGAAGCAACGTACTGTAGCTTTGTCAACAACAGAAGCAGGGTACATCGCCATGAGCGAGGCAGACAAAGTGACCGTTCATCGTCAATGTTTTCTGAAAGAACTCGGGGTGACAGGTGTCAAGTCATCAAAATTGTTTGTTGATAACTGAAATTAAAAAATGTAATGAATTTCACGAATTCCATGAATTGCGTGAATTTCATAAATTCGACGAATTCCATGAATTCTGTTAATTCCATAAAAAATACTAATTTAGGTGTTTTTCCTTTTATCATGATTTTCGATTCTATGTCATAATTTTTTTAATTCTGGCAATTTGTTCGTTATGATTTCAAGCCTGTTTAATTTTTTTCAAAAGTAAGAAATATGTAAGATTTATAGTAGATGTATGTGTGAATTCCATGAATTTTCGTGAATTCCATGATTTCCGGTAATTCCACCGAATCCGTGAATAGAATAAATTTAATGAATTCCATGGATTCCTTGAAGTCCATGAATTCCTTGAATTCCATGCATTCCGTGAATTCCATCAATTCTGTGAATTCCATGAATTTCTTAATTACTTGAATTCCATTAATTCCATGAATTTCGTGAATTCCATCAATTCCGTGCACTCCGTGAATTCCGTGCATTAATTGAATTCCGTGAATTTAGTAAATTCCATGGATTCTGTGAATTCCATGAATTCCGCAAATTCCGTGAATTCTACGAATTCCATGAATTCCGTTAATTCAATGAATTCCGTTAATTCAATTAATTCCGTTAATTCCACGAAATCGGTGAATTTAATCAATGCAATGAATTCCGTGAATTCCATGAATTCCGTGAATTCCATGAATTCCGTGAATTCCACGAATTCCGTGAATTCCACGAATTCCGTGAATTCCACGAATTCCGTGAATTCCACGAATTCCGTGAATTCCACGAGTTCCGTGAATTCCATGAATTCCGTGAATTCCACGAATTCCGTGAATTCCACGAATTCCGTAAATTCCATGAATTCTGTGAATTCTATGTATTCATTGATTCCGTGAATTCTGTAAATTGCGTGAATTGCATGAGTTTCGTGAGTTCCATGAACTGCGTGAATTGGGAATTCGGGAATAATACTACTGCGTGCTGTTGGCATCGTGGGTGTAGTGAGCCCACACTTGTAGTTCTTTACTACAAGAAACTATTCACCTAGAAACGCTACCCGAATCGGGTAGTGTCATGCCTACCCCGAAAGGAAACTGGCCTAATGGTATACATACACGGAATTGATGGACTTCACGGAATTCATGGAAATCACAGTATTCATGAAATTCGCGGAATTCATGGACATCGTAAAATTCATTACATTTATTGAAATCACTGATTTCGTGAAATTAACGGAATTCATGGAATTCGTTAAATTCATGAAATTCACCAAATGCACGGAATTCAATGAACCCACGCAATTCATGGAATGCACGGAATTCACGCAATTTATGAAATTCACGCAATTCATGAAATTCAGTGAATTCATGAATTTCAG
>CAKNXH010048518.1:1292-13044 GCA_932178445.1 Andricus quercusramuli
ATTCTATTTTTTGTTAAGAATTAATTTCTTCCATTGAAAAAAAAAAACTAGTTGAAAATTAGTTTTTTTTTGTTGATAGAAAATTCATCTTTTAGATTGTAAAATCCACTATTTGAACAAAATTTCATATTTTTGGTTGAACATTCATCATACTGATTGAAAAATAATTTCTTTGGTTGAAAATTCGTTTGTTTTTAGTTCAAAATTAATTTTTTAAACTGAAGATATAACTATTCCATTTTCGATTGAAAATTTCTATTTTTCGTTGAAAATTAATCATTTTTGCTGAAAACTCGTTTTTTTCAACTTTACTTTTTGAACTGCAAATTGAAATATTATATTTATGATTTGTAAATTTAGCTCTTTTAGTTGAAAATTGAATTATTTTATTCAACAATAATTTTGTTGGTATGAAAAAAATAATTTTTTTTTTTAATTCGTTTTTTTTGGTTGCACATTTATTTTTCTGACATTTTGACTATTCTGATATTGGTTGAAAATGTATTTTTTTTAGATGAAAATTTATTAACTTTGTTGAAAATGAGTCTTGTTTGGTAGAAAATTAATCTTTTGGGTTAAAAATTCATCATTTCAGTTAAAAATTAATTTCTTTGGTTGAAAATTTTTCTTTTTGACTTGAAAACACAACTAAAAACTGTTTTAAATATATTTTTAAAAAAATTTATTTTGCATTAATATTATTAATCTTCTCGGTGTATGGTTGGTTTAATACCTTTCGGGATATTGTAGTAACCCTTAATAAAAGGCACTGTTTAATGCGAATAATATGATTTCTATTACTTTGACTTCTTTTATCATTTAAATTTAGCACCCCTTCCAATTTGAAGCGATACATTTTCATGCGAAATTTGAATAATGTAATTATTATTAATAAAAGTATAAAATACGATTTTTAAAATCCTAATTCAAAATGCTCATAAATGCTCATTAAATTCTCAAAGCACATAAAGGTCGAGCATATTCTCATGCTCGTGAGAATTCCTGCGAGCTCTTAAACTTTTTAGAACACTACGTACCAACGCACTTTCCAACAAAAATATATAATATCTTTGCTTCCCAATATAATGAAAATAGTGCGATGTCTACAGGCACACCGAAAATACATATTTAAAATAAATAATCAAAAATTAATAATAACAGAAGCACTGCAATGATAGTAATAAATTAACTAAATTTCGAGAGAAATACTCTCGAAAAGGTAATTATGTTTATATTTGTTAAATATTATTATAATTTCTAATACCTTCATGTTTCTATAAATGATAGATATGATTTTTCAAATTATAATTTTTTGTACTTTGAACTTTAATATCTGTTACTTGGCTGAACCGAAATTTAAGTGCATCTAAGAATATATAGAATTTTTGCAAATCTGAAGCTTGAGACAAGTTTTTTTTGGAGAGATAAGTCAAGGCTGAAAAATTTTCCTTTCATAAATATTTTTTCAAGTAAAAATAATCAAATATTTACATGAAAGAAAAAAATTTTCAAGTGTACATTTTTTTTTAAATATTGTCTAAATTCAAAATGACAATAATTGAAAAATATATATATTTGTGGATAAAAAATTTTGATTGAAAATGTACATAGTATTTTTTTATAATTACAACAAATTTTCTCAACAATCGAATTGTTAATTAAAAAAAAAAACTGAAATGGAATTTCCAGATAAATCAGGGCTGCCAATTTTATAACAGCAATGCAAATTAAAAATAACTAAAAGAATAACAGAGAATAAGTAACTATTGAGACTATACTGATAAAATAACTGTTTTTTTTTTCTTCAAATTTATACTAAATAAAATTACAGTATTACAAAGAAAAATAAGAACGTTTTACTTTAAAGAATTCAAATTGTTTAACAATTGAAATTAATAACAAGAAGGAAAAGATGGAAGGGTTTTCAAGTTAATAATTATTATTCTGAATCTTATGATATACACGGGTTGCTGTGATATACATTTTGAAATTTGTATCCTTTTCCCAAAGAAAACCATTTTTACAATATATTCTTTTCATTAACTTCAACTCAAAATAGCAACAAGAACAACATTGCAGATATCAAGAGTAATTTTTCACAAGTGGACATTTATAAAACTCATAGATAAGTGATTCACGAATTATTTTATTTTAAGCAGGCAGTAAAAAGATAAAAGTTTTTAAAACTTTTCAATAATTTCTGAATATTTATTGTTTACACCTTCAATTTAAAAATGTAAGATAAAATATTTTTAAAGTTGCATTCATTTTGAATGACCAACATGTGGGCCTAGAGGCGTGGACCATTCCATCATTCGATTAAAATTAAAAAATGAATTTTTTAATTTTCAAATTATCGGTTTCACAATTAAAAATTCGGAGCCTACGGATTTAGGCGACTAAAAATATGAGCAAATAGCGCTGAAAAAGTCACAAATTACGTGCTTAAAAACATTTCTACACACACTTCTTGAAGGAATTAGGGTGAATTAAATACGATTCAAGTCTATCCTGCTTCACGGAGTACGAGAGAGATGTCGGGAATTACATT
The DNA here is from genome assembly GCA_932178445.1 of Andricus quercusramuli. Lineage (NCBI taxonomy): Eukaryota > Metazoa > Arthropoda > Insecta > Hymenoptera > Cynipidae > Andricus > Andricus quercusramuli. Next base: position 3,844 of record CAKNXH010048518.1, read on the forward strand.
TTTGAGATAACCTATTCTATTTTTGTACATTGAAGCCTAAAGGGAAAATCAGGTATTAATAATAATAGAATTATCTCTGCTTTTACGTTAAAATCAGACATTTTTAATCTTATTATATTCAAGCCTTCTTTACCGGGATTTTTCTGCATTAAAAAAATTGACTTTAGTCAAATTATATTGTATTTCAAAAAATATGAACAATACAATTACTAGGTTATTAGGTATTAGTAACTATTACAATTTTGTCACTAATGTTACAGTATATTAGTGGCACAATAGGCTTTATAGCTTGAGCGCCAGGGGAGTTCTCTAATGGATTTCCCGCCCGTATTAAACCTAACCTACAGTATATTAATTGCAATATTAAGTAATCTCAAAGATATTAATATCTTTGTGTAATGTTCTCCATGAAAAATGCAGCAGCTAATAATGTTCATTACGATACTATTACATTTTAATTTAATTCAAGAGTAAATTTTATGCATCTATGCATTTCCTTGATGCGAAATTTATTTAAAAAATTGAAAACAATAATTTAAAAAATATTTAATATAAAATTTTTAATTTATATTTTTAAGTGTGTACCGACTGAGTATCGGCTATTCGCTGGACTAGTTCGGGGGGTAAAGAGCGAGGGGGGAAAGCAGTTGGGTCGCGTAATCTACAGGTTGAGAGGCATGGGGGGATCGGACAATTTTCGCCGGGAGCGCCAACTACATTTAGTTCCTCGAACTATACCCCGTGCCGCATCTAGGCTTATAATATCTTTGCTTCGAGCCCAGAGTAGAATATAGTGGAACAGTTTTGACCAATGAGGTGCCTGCACAAGCTGTAACAGTCACCACCTCATTCGTCAAAAGTGTTCCACTATTCTACTAATAGACCTTTTCATTTAAGAGCGGAAGCTTAGGCGCCGCCATGATACTTAGCAAGCATTTAAAGGTTTCGGGCTCTGTCGTTCAAATGTGGACGAAAACACTATTTGCCTGTTAAAAAGGTGGTTGAAGTGCAGAAAACAATGTACCAAAGGGAAAAAGCAACAACTTTTTGACTTTCATAAATAAATCAACAATTAATTCCATAAAAATAATGAATGCATTGAATTAATATAGAGTTATAGTACGCCATGTCCCTCAACTGTGAAAATGAGGTTCAAGGTTTGATATAATATATACCCTATAAAAATAACTTTGTCAAATGCCGAAATAAGTTTATCGTACAAAAATAATACATGATCAAGAACATATTAGCACAAATTTTAATATTATGAATGTATTTTATCCGATGTGGAAAATTGGTTTTGGACATCGCGTAATATGACCCTCGTGAAAAAAAGACCAACTTAAGATAACAGTATAGGCAGGTATATTCTTGTCCCGGCAGTTTGAACCCCCAATATCCGAGCCAATATCCCATCACTATTAGGCTCATCACGAATCATAGATTGTAAAGGGGGCGCTCTTTCTTGTAAGTTTCAACAGAAAGAGATGACGAGATGGAGTGAGGGACAGAGTTCCATAAATCGTAGAGGGAAACTAGGTATAGAGGCGACAATGCAATGGGCAGCTTGAAGCACGCTAAGGGGAGCGAGACGGCAGGGGAAGCCTTAGTTAGGGAACCAGCAACGCAGAGGGCGCTAGTGCCACGAACCAGTGCTTTTACGCTTATCGTGTGTGAGTGGGGTAGGTGAAGAGAGTGTGCCGTGTACATGAGTCGAACTGCAAAAAATTAAGAACCCTTATACCTGGACTGGTCTTTCCGAACTATACTCTGGCTATTAACTTTCTTCCAATATTTTCCTGAATGGATATGACAAACACGTGAACTTATTAATAAATACACAAATAAAAATTACAAATAATATCCTTCGCATACAATAATTATTTTCTTAGAATTATAATAAAATGTATGGGCCTTTTTCACATTATTTGATTTTGTACTTATATATTCTCTACTCTCATACTTATCTTTCTGCACTCGTGGAAAAAATCCGAATAATGTAGGTAAAACTTTTTTTTTTAACTCATAAATAAAAAAAACATTTTATCATTATCGTAGGTACAGTTGAGGTCTCGGATCCAGTAACTCACCCGACTCTCGTACTATTTTCAAAGTACATATTTCAGTCAATTTTTGATGAATTTATCTAAAATATTCCAGGTATTTTCTTTGAACTATATAGAAAAACTTTCTTGCTGGAGGTTGTTTTTAGTCTGAAGTGGCCTCGATACTTTTTGTCTCCGAAAGTAGGAAAATGTGGTTACCGACCGGCCTTAATTTTCAATTGGATATTATTGAAAAAAAGGTCATTTTTAACTTTTTATTATTTTGCAGGCATTCGCTGAGAATACTTTGTATGTGTACTCAATTTCAAACAGTTTCAATAAAATTTGTACGAGTTGTGATGATTTATGTTTTAATCACATATTGAGCCTATATCTAAAAAATTAATTTTGTGAATTTGAAAATTCCCATTCCTTGATACCCGGGGTGACGCTTTTAGCGTTTTCAAGCGTTTGGCGAGTTTGAATTCGAGAGCTCAAGTGCAGAAATTGTTTCATTCAAACACTTTACAAGAATTAAAATTGCGATTCTCACACAACATTCAAAAACATTAAAAGTATAACAATAACAAAATCTTATAATATTAAATAACGAACTAATAAACAAGGAAGACATTTCTTCTCTTACTTCTTCAGTAAAATATGATATACAATATACTTGAGGGTTTCAAGTTTTAAAATTATTTGTATAATTTGGACGTATTTATTCGACAAAATTGATATTTATTAACCTACACGTGGAAAGAAGAATATTCTCCAACAGTGCGGGCTCTTGCAATTCTAACATTGTTAATGTTAGGGGAAAAATTAGACATATAATGCCCCATTACGGGAACTTTCCGATTAATAATTATTGTGAAGTAATTAATTTCTTCACGTAATTTATACACGGCTCCTGACTAGAAGAATAGATATTTTTACCAAAACAAAAAAAAATCATATTTCCTATACTTTTAACAATACGGTAACAAAAGTTTCAATTGTTATGTAAAAAATGGTTGCTTTGTCCAAATCTTTTATTTAAAAAAAGTTCAGAACTGAAAAAGGAGAGAATATTCTTATTTCTCAAGACTACAAGATATAACGATCTGCTTTATAAATATTTGATTGTTTCCATATAATTTACACATGAAAAGTATTGAAAATAACGCACATTCCATTTTCATACCTGCAAAGTTCTGAAATTCTTACAGAGATTTATATGAAAGGAAATTTTATTAACAACCCTCCCGTTTATTTTGTAATCCAAAATTTACTATCGCAGAGTGGCAAGGAAGGCTTGAAGCACCCTACATATAGAAAGGCCAATTGCAATGTATCAACATGACCACTAAAAACAATGACTTTCCGTCTAAAAAACTCTCGTCATATTAGTCCAGGCATCTAATAATTATTCAACGCATTTGTTTTCTATAGCGTTTCACTGAGAATTTCAGTGGTATGGGAATTTTAAATGTTCCAAACATGACGACGCTTCCCGAAAATATTTTTGAACAATTTTCCAAAAACCGTGTTTTCGTAGACTGCTTTCGTAAACTTTAGAAAATTCTGGGAAAGTTACAAAAAAAGAAGAAACTTCTTTCAATAATAGGCGCAGAGAACCCCGGTTTTTTCCAAAAAGATGGCTAAAAACCCCAATTCTGATGTTAATATTCATACTTTAGAAGCTGGCAATTTCACGAAAACATATTCTCCAGTTTAGTTAAAGTGTACGCAATTTCGAGTAATAAAAAAAAAATAATGAACGAACCTTAATGTGTCATAAGCAATGGCCTCCCAAACTTGACCACTATTGACGACATTGACGTATTCTTTAGAGCAAATTGCTCGTGTAGGATGTGTAAATGTAAAAAAAACTTCCAGCCTTCATAGATCAAGAGTTAGGACTCTTCAAAAGAACACATTTTTTGATATTTTTAACCAGAAAAAGATTTTTTTGAATAGCTCGTTTGATGAATATTCTACGGAAAACGAAGTAACAAACCATTCCAGGTGAAAATAAATTTTTTCGTACAAGATGCCTGGACTATATTCAAATTTTAAATATGACGGAATTCTTTTAAACCTCGCTTATTTTCCGCATCTTCTGCATTTTCCTGATGTCTTTTGGCTCTTTTTTCTCTTCTAAGGGCGTCAATAGATTCCCATTTCAAGCCACGCCAAATTCTGGAAACGAGCAACTTCCGAAGTAAGAAAAGTCTGTGATCTTTACACTTGTCATTGTACCAGTCAGGGAACTTCTTATCAGTTTCTTTCATGATAAATTCTTGCAATTTTTTCACTAATCCGTATTTAGTCCGAAAAGATGAATAATTTTGTTGCCACAAATTTAAACTGAATTCACAGACTTTTGTGTACATTTCGGAAGCTGCTGTTAAATTTCCCATTGAGAACTCATCGTTTACGCCTGTTTCTGTTGGAAAAGCTTTATAAAATTGTAAAATTTGATTCTGGAATACCGCTTGATTCGTGTTACATTTTAAAAACTTGAGATATCTTGTGCAATTTTTAAATTTTTGGAGAGCAGCGCGCACAGTAAACCCGGTAAAATAGTATGAAGCATTGTCTCCTAACGTTACGCCTGAACTGGAAAGGTTATCAATATCCATTATAGTTTCGTCCATGTTTATGTAGTCGATAGTTCGTTCGTTCTGTACATTACTGTCATTGTCCGTCTTTTTATTTTCATTAAAATTTGCATTGATATTTCCGTCATCTTTTTTAGTACCGTCTGTGATTGTCACAGAGTAAGTTTCTAGCTGCACGTCCTTTTCACTTGAATCGCCTTCATTTTCCCTTTGTCCTGGATTTTTGAAATTGCCATCAAGAACAACCTGTTTGTCGTCGTCTATCTCGCAATTACCTGATCCAGGAGGATGAAGAAGGCGATTCATTACGATGTTCTGTAGATTCTGTCGACATTGAGTTGCTGTTGGATTATTTCCGTGACCGGCACGTTGTCTAATCACTGAAAATAAGTTCTCAATGGGATCTTGTTGTAAGCGGGATGTTATTAAGTAACCAACCCCCTCACTTTTCAAATCTTTCCACAATTCTAACACTGCAGTAATTGTGATCTGCATGGATTTAAATGTTGGACTGTGGAACTTTTTTTTTACCCGTCTTCGGATCTACTTCATCCTCTATTTGCAATTGGAAAATCCATGTCAGAGCATTTCGTAGTGTTTCCTCAATCTGAGAATTTTTTTCACTTAAAGGTCTACGAAGAGGATTCGGGTCACGTATCGTACGACTATTTCGAAAAGTTTTTTTCAAGTGGACTCAATCAAAAAGTGCATATACTTTCACATGTTTACAAGTATGACTTGAAACTCCCGAATTTACAACTGTTTCATTTTTTTTAGTTTTTATTTGAAATTCAACATATGGCTTTTCCTCACTTACACCAAGACCTTTGTACAATTTTTGATTGGGCCCACTTGGATCACTAACGAAAGCTCTGTCATCCAAACCAATTGCAAATAGCTCGGTAATAACGGACTTCCATATTTTTTCGAGTTCCTTAGTTTTTAGTGGCCCTGCTGATAAGTAGTAAGCAATTGGCAGTTTCCAATTGTAAGTCAAACCTCGTACCATGAAGACCATAGCATGAGTTGCTTTACGCTCTGTTCTGCCGAACTCACCAAGGTCCTCTAAACCTTCCTCGAAATCCCATTTTTCTTCATATCTAACGTATTTTTTAATAGACATTTCACCTAATATTGGAACACATTTTTTTCAATAGGGGACATGGACTTTACAACCGAACTAAATTGCCTCATTAATGCATTGTCTATTCCGGTTCTCATTCTAATCGAACCCAACCATCTCTGAATTGTTCTAACTGAAGGTAGCCTAAATTCCATTCTTTTAAATCCTTTATACGATCTTGGGGAACTATAATAAATTGCTAAAAATAATTCTCTTTCCTCCTTTGTCCAATTTATTCGTTTGCCTTTATAAGTCTGCATTCGCACGAAAATTGCAGTTGACCCCTTAAAATTTTCATTCAAGAATTTAAGCAATCTATCTTCTGTCCAAAATGTATTCGAATCTTTCTTCATTCTGTCTATTATTTGCTTTAAACCTTTCATTGTTTTTTTTCAAGTTTTTAATTTTCTCCTCTGCTTGTTCGTTCTTTTTTATGAGGTGCATACACTTAGCTAGCAATCCAGTTATGAGAGCAATAATAAACCACAGGTAAAATAATTTATGCGATTTTTCTAATTGACAAGAACTGCTTCGATTTGATGTTGCATACGTTTCTTTACTAGAATTTGAAAGCACAGCAATTGAGTCCGTAGGCGAAGAAGCAGATTTATCTTTATTTGTTTCGTTTGATAAGTTTGAAGAAGGTTTGATTGAGTCCTCAGTCAAGGAGGAGATAAAGTTGGGAGAGGATACATTACATTCTGGCTGTACATTTTCTTCATCACTTTCTGCTTCCAAATTGTACGGATTCGGCAGAGCATCAGGACGCAAGGTGCCGTTCTCGAAAAATTGAGTTTTAGAAAAATTTTGAGAACATACTCGCCGATTATGTAGGTGCATTGGTTTCAAACCAAGAAGCGAATTATTCCCACTGCACATGATCCACGTAAGAGGTCTATAAGAAAAATGCAGGAAAGTTATACTATAGTGAGTTTCAGAAACAGCAAAAAAGTGACGATTTTAGATTTTCATTTCTAATATTTTTTATAATTTATTTTTTGTGTAACGATCTTTAAGACGCACGCAGGTCTCAGGCTTATTTAAGAAATTTCAATTTAATTAAAGGAAAAAGTGCCCTGTCAATTGGAGCAATTATAAGGTAGAAACATTACAAATTGAATAATACATTATTTTATAAAATGAAAACTCCCTAACTTGAAAGTGGGCATTGTCGCCCCTATACCTATCTTCCCTCTACGGTATAGAGACGACAATGCCCAACAAGCTTAGAAGATGGGCGCGGGGAATGAGACGCCGGGGGTAGGCTTAGTTAGGGAACCAGCGATGCGAGGGCGCTAGTATCGCGAAGCAGCCACGCAACCGTTCCCTCTACGCCTCTACGAACGTACGGGAAAGATAGGCTTGGCATGGACTTAGCGTGACAAATGAAAGAAATTGTTACTTGCCAGTTTTTCACCGTAACCAAGAACTGCTGCTAACAATCTCGTCGATTTTGAATATTTGCCAAATATGCGTTTCATTAAAAATCAATTTTCAAATGTATATCATAGTGGATTAATTATCTCAGGAAGACGAAATAAATGCAAATAATCATTGAAAATTTTCCTATGCTAGCATTTTATACTTATTTAATTCTGAGTCAGTAAACGCCTCTTTTCTAGATCATTTGATTTTTTCAATTGGAAAAATACAGTATTGAAAAATGTAGATATACAATTTTGTAAGTAGGACATATATTAATTAAAAATAAGCAAATTGTAACTTCTTTGTTCTGAAAAATTATCGGAATTGCAAATATTTCTCCACTACAGAAGAGTTGATAAAGTTTATGGGTGACTAGGAGGTTTCAAATTGAAATTTTTTAAATATACTTTCACAAAAATAAATTCCTTATACTTTTACAGTGCTATTTTCAATTCAATTTTACTTTGTAATTACTTCACCATCTTCGATTTCGCAAATTCAATTAATTATGCAAATTAAGTTGTACTCTGCCAAGTTTTTGAAATTTTCACATGAAAATTTAGTCAGTTACAAGATTTTTTAGTAGGTATGTAATTCACTGAAAATCAATATTCTTGTTAACACTGTAAAAATACTATTACTTCAGAGCTAATTCCAGGCATTGAAATACGACTGAAATGAAACCACTCGTGGGATTCCAGAGTCGCTTTTCTACATTGAAAATAATAACACCATGAAGTTATCATATTTCAGAAAAGGACTCGAAAAATACGATACAGAAAAAAAAGATCTCTCGTTTTTACAGAGAATGTTTGATAATATTTTGAACATTTTCCAATAATAACTATGAGTATTTATTCTGAACATTTTGTGATAATATATCACTAACAGCATAGTACTTTCATGGACGTAGCAAAAAGCGTTTGTTTATTTATAAATTAACAGCATATAAATTTTAGGAATCTCAATATGTATTTTCGATTTTTGTTGTTCCTTGTGGCTCAAAAATGAACCACGTTGAAGGTGAAATAAATTGGTCTGTTTTTAGAGAAAAATTGATTTTTCTCGAAAAAGGCAAATCATAACGCAAAATTATATACAATATCTGAGGGAAATATGCGCAGGAAATTGTTAGAAAGTAGTGTGAATTATCTATATCCTGCTTATCGAGAGGTCTTCAAGTATGCATAATTTATAAAGAGACTGATGATCCAAAAATACTCTTTTTAATAAGCTGCATCTTTTACATTCTGCATAATTTGCCAATATGATCAGATGTTTTTAAAACGATGAATTTTTGTATAAAAGCAGACAAATTTACTATTAGCGACCTCTGAATATTATCTGATTCATGTCTCTTTCAACGTGGTTTACTTATAACCCAAAGGGAACAGAAAAATCGAGAATGCAAGTTGAGATTCGGAATTATTTTTTTCTTATATCCCTTATAAATATTTTAATTTAGAATTGATTATTATTCAATTTTGCCTCATTTCGTTTGCTGCAAAAACATGTCTTTGCATATTTATGGCGAATAGATCCCTTATTTTCATGGAAAAATGAAGATGTTATGTTTTTTATTGAATTATTCTTGTCAGTTGATGGTAATCATATTTTTTAACATTTCTTCCATGATAATATCAGTTCATAATCTTTTCAGTATGACATTGCAATCACTTTCATTAAAAAAAAAGTTGTAACTACTTAGTCATAACTCAAAACTTGTTGTTTGTAGAAACTTGTACGAATATAGTGTTCATTAATATTTGCAACAAAATTTTAGTTATAAATCATGTTGACATTGCATAACTATATGAGATATAAATGCTTTCTGGGGAAAGAAATTGAAAAAATATGTAGAACTTTATTTTTCAACCGCTGGACTATAAGGATCTAATTTGACGTTTTTAACTGCGGTTATTGACGCCCGGCTGCACAGTGGGGCCAAATGGAAGAACGATGTTCAAAATAATCTGTAGCTCGCAATTCTTCATCGATTTTC
>CAKNXH010048520.1:0-21848 GCA_932178445.1 Andricus quercusramuli
AAAAAAAAAAAAGAATTTTTACGAAAAGAGTTGAATTTTTAACCAAGAAAGATTTTTCAGTCGATAAAGAAAAAAAGTCGGACCTGAAATGTTTAATAATTTAACATTGAAGAATCAACCAGAACAGACTAATTTTCAAACAAAAAAAGAATTTGTACGAAAAGAGTTGAATTTTTAACCAAGAAAGATTTTTCAGTCGATAAAGAAAAAAAGTCGGACCTGAAATGTTTAATAATTTAACATTGAAGAATCAATAGAAAAATGTATACATGTTTGAAATTATATAATTTTAGGCAATTTTAAGCTAGAAACATTAATTTATGCATCAAAATTTGTTCTAAAACCGTTTTTATATTCGCTTCAAAATTTGTTTTAAAAAATCATATCAATTCATTTTTAATTTTCCTAGGAATTTTGATAAATTTTTTTTTTATTCTTCTGACACCTTTCAAAATGCTTAGAGAGCTTTCAAATGTTGTGCGTTTTGAAATCTTTTAACATTTTAAATTATTTTGGAATCTTTTCAAAATTTCTAGATATATTTTAACCTTACTTGATTCATTTCCAAATTATTAATTATTCAATTAGTATTCATTATTCCAAAATTTCTGTCATCTTCTTAAATATTCTCTTAAAATTATTTTAAAAAAAATAAAAGATCATTGTAAATTATTCCAGCAAAGTTAAGAATTTTTTCTATTTTCTCAAAACCTTTAAAGAACCTTAAAGAGCTTCAAAATTTTATTTCGAAATCTTCGAAAATCTAAATTTAGTTTTTCATTTTTCGGAATGATTTCTAGTTTTAAATCAAGTTCAGATGTTCTCAAAACTTCTGAATATATATCTGAAACTTACTTGAATTCTTTCCAAATTATTAATTCACTAAATATTTTTTCAGTTTTTAATGTAAATTATTAATTTTTTGTTTTAATTAATTATTTTTTACCATAAATTCAACTATCCATGTTTGGTTGAAAATGCATTTCTTTGGTTGAAAATTCCTTAATTTTTAATAGCTTTGTGATAATTCATGTAGTTTTTTACAAATTAATCTTCTGGGAGTAGAAAATTAATCTTTTCGGTTGAAAATTCAACTGTTCGGTTAAAATTTGTTTGTTTGTTAAAAATACATTTTTGTGGTTGAAGACTCATTATTTTAGTGAAAAATTCATTTCTTTGGTTTGAAAACTAAACTTTTTCTCCAGAAATTCGTCTTTTTGGATCGAAAATTTAACATTTTGGCTGCGATTTTTTTTTTCATTATTGACTGCAAAATCTTTCTCGGTTAAAATTTCAACACATTTTTCGGAAATTCCTTTTTCTTTGGTTTGAAAATTAGATTTGGAAATTTTTGAAATGAAGACTAATTATTTTGAAAATCGGCCGAATTCAATTTTGATATTTTTGTCGACATTCAGGCAAATACAATTTAGTGTTTTGGTAATGTTCAAAATTTCTACAGTTTGATTTTAAAGACGAGACTTTTGATATTGGCTCCACAAAAATCCTTTACATTCTGCTTTTATGTGTAAAAATAGTATTGTTAATTAACTCCCATAATCAAATGGGTTAAGCAGTAAAAAAATTAGAGAGAGGGCAAAATTATTTAAGGATAATTTTGAGAAATGCCACTGTTTGATAAATAAACTAAATGTATGATGTTCGTTAATAAGTTTTCAAATGTGGCCAAATTTCAGCCAACAAACCCTGGCGGACCGGCCGAACGCAGACGTTACGCTGCAGCGTAACGGTAAAGTAATGCTGGAGTAATGGTAAAGTAATATCCCTGACGGACCGGCCGAACGCAAACATTACGCTACAGCGTAACGGTAAAGTAATGCTAAAGTAATGGTAAAGTAATATGGCATTATAATTATTAAAGGAAACAAAATTAATATGTAAACTGTTGCAATTATAATAAAACGTTGAAATTTACGTTCAACGGTCATGCCGCAATTGCAACAAGTTGCTTTTGCAGCATTAAAAAATAAAAAAACATAGTGACCGTCATTGCAGTCGGGCCCCTGCATATTGGCAACCCGCTAACGTGGCTTTAATTGGGTTGCCAGTCTGCAGGGACCCGAGTTGCATGACAGCCACTTTGTTTTTTTATTTTTTAATGCTGAGAAAGCAACTTGTTGCAATTACGGCATGACCGTTGAACGTAAATTTCAACGTTTTATTATAATTGCAACAGTTATTGCAACAGTCCTTTGCAAACAGTCCTTTATTAATTATAATGCCATATTACTTTAGCATTACTTTACCATTACTTTACCGTTACGCTGTAGCGTAATGTTTGCGTTCGGCCGGTCCGCCAGGGAATAAATTAAAGCTACTGCAGTGGATTTGATAAAAATACTGAAAAATGTGTTCATGAAATTTCACATAAACTTGAACATTTCTTCTTCAATTTTCAATTTTTTTTAATTCAAGTAACATATCGTTGGAATCTTTATAATTAACAGATTTCGAAAATAATATTTACCAATTACATACCAAGTGCTAATTTGAAAAAATGTTATATTCATCATTTTAGTCATCATTAGGTACAAAGGACTCCCACTGACCAGGCTCGGCGGCAGCAGTTCTGCTGAGTGAGGGGAAGCCGCGTAGTGGGAGAACCGTTCGCTGGTCCCAGGGCGGAATTGTCATCTGCCCCTTCGATAATTGAAAGTCCTTTTCTATAATGATGGTACTTTTCCACCTGTCACTCGTCATAATCGCTAATCCACTGAAAACTTTCAAATTATGTACAAATATAGGCAAAACCTTCATATGCTGAGATTTTCACTACAATATGTACAGAAATTCAGGTATCTACATTTTTTGGCCAGGTAGTGGCCTTTTCGCGACATTTGAGGATTTAGCAAAAGGAATGGACTGGTCATCCCGAAAATTCGGGTCGACTAGCCAAGCTTATAAAAAATATTGTTCTACCCATCCTGAATCTCGAGACGACGAGACACTTTGCGCACTTGTATTACCAACAACTATTTTGTAACTTCATAATTCGGTATACTGGTAGGTCATAAAACTTTCAACAATAGGTCAATTGGTGAGTCTTAGAGACGCGAACGAATAACCTACATGTAATATTGTCTTGATTTGAGTATCAAAAAAGTTTTTCCCATATAAACAGAATATACCAATTTTTGAAACATCATAATTCGGTACTGGTAGGTCATAGAAGTTTCATCAATAGGTCAATCGATGAGTCTTAGAGACGCGAACAAATACACTACATGTAATATTGTCGTGTTTTGAATATCAAAAAAGTTTTTTCCATCTACACAGAATATACCATTTTTTGAAACTTGATGAATCGGTACTGGTGGGTCATCATAATAATATCAATGAAATATGAAAAATAATTCCCGATGGAGCAGATCGAAAACTGTTTTTCTTTTTCTCGACCGTTTTAATTTTCAAAAAGTATTTCAATAAATTTCACCAAATATATTTCGTCTGACGGTAATCAGTAAATATGGCAGAGTTCAAAATTTGTTGTTACATTTTGTTAAATTCCATATCCCTAGTTCTAATTGACTGATTTGAATTTTAGAGAGATGTTTATATTTTTAACGACATGCACCTAAATGAAGAAATTACCATGAAGGAATTTTGTTTTTTTAAACGTAGAAAAGTAAAATCGCGTTTTAGAAAATGCGTGTTTACCTCAAAATTTTGTTCTCAGCGGAAGCCATGCATGTAATTGATATATTCTATAAGTTTGATCTTGCGATCATACCCCTACCCCCTTTACAACGTCTTATGCAGGCCTGAGATTGTCAAAAAGTGAGTACACAGGAAATTGGAATCATTCAAAAGTACTGATTTAAATTATGCGGATTCGTAGACTGACGAATCAGTTGAAAGTGACTTTTCAAATCAGTCAATTTGACTCACTGATAAAATGAGTCATTTCAAATTATCCAATCGGTTGAATTCTCAACTAAAGAGTAACAATTTCCCACCAAAAATGTAATAATTGAATTTCCGATTGAAAACATAAATTTTCAACAACTAAGTCGAATATTTAAATGAAGAAGAAAAATTTGCAAAGAAATGAATGAGCAATTAAATAGTTACATTTTCAATGAAACAGATGAATTTTCAAATAGAATGATGAATCATGTTACAAATGAATGAATTTTTAATAAAGCAGTACAACTTTCAACCAAGTGTAGATGAATTTTCAAACAAAAAAATTAATTTTTTGTACAGAAGATTAATTTCCTATAAAAAAAATATGAATTTGCAATCAAATAGTTGGATTTGCAACAACAAAAAATAGTAATTGAAAAAAATTGAGTAGTTCAATTTTCAATTGAAATCATTTATTTCCAACGAAAAAGCGAATTTCCAACAAAAAAATTAAATTTTCAACCAAAGAGATGAATTTTAAACTAAAACGATAAGTCGTGGATCAAAAAAATTTGATTTTAACAAAGTAATTGAACTTTAAATTCTGATGAATCATTAACCAGAAGAATAAACTAAGAAACTCAATTCAAATGTTAACAGTGTAGTTGATTTTTCAAGAGAATGGAATACTTCATTTTTTAATTTATAAAATTAATTTTCAACAAACATAAGAAGCACATGATCAACAAAATAGTGAAATTTTCAGCCAATGACATAAATTTCTAACTGAAATGATGAATAATTTTAACGATGAATGACAGTTTAAAAAAAATATTAATAAATGTTGGAACGTTGCAAGTTTTGATAAAAATAATTGGACCAGTACACAGACGAAAATAAGATCTTTTAATTAATAAAATGATGAATCGTCAACAAAAAAATGAATTTTCAACAAAGTAGTTCAACATTCAACTGAGTAGTAAAATTTTCTTCAAAAAATGTTAATTTAACCAAAAATATGACTTTTAACCAAGTATATTTATTTTCTATCAATAAATACAACCATTCAACAAAATATATAATATTATAACCAAATAGATGAATTCTCTACGAAAAAATATCGATTTTCAACCATAAATCGATTAATTAAATTTTCAGTAAAGAAAAAATTAATTTTCAACCAATAAAACAACGAACTTTAAAAAATTATTTAAATTTTTAACAAAGCAATTCAACTATTAACCAAGTAGTTGAGTTTGGAACCACAAAAGATGAATTCTGAGCGAAAATAGTTATTTGTGATACAAGTGCGTAAAATAGGTGATTGTGTGCGAGTGCGAATTTTGCAGCATAAGCCGGAGGCTCGAAGCATGAGTCGATGGTTAGCGCACGAGCGAAGCGAGTGCGAAAACGTAGACGAATGCTTCGAACCGCAGGCGAATGATGCAATCACACGAGTTACCAATCACCTACGCGCACGTGTATCACACACTATTTTTTATTTATATTGTATAGATGTGAGCAAAAGAAAAAAAAGAAAAAATTTTTTTTGTTTGAAACAAATTTTGAAAAAAGTTCTGAAAAAAAATTTTGTGGAAAGAAATTTTCAAGCAAAAAAATTTTGTGGAAAAAATTTTTGAACAAAAATTTTGTTGAAAAAAATTTTCAAGCAAAAAAATTTTGTGAAAAAAATGTTTGAAAAAAAAATGTTGGCGTTTATGCTCCCCCCCCCCCCCGGGAGGGGGGCTAAAAACCCTAAAAACAAAACTTCAATCATTAAAACATTTGTTCAAGTTGAATGTAAAATTATTTTAAGAAGATACCAACAGCAGTGTCTAAAGTTACCTATGCCAGTGTCTAAAGTACCTCATCTCGAATGTGCGCATGCGCAGCTTTTTCACCAGTGTCTAAAGTAAGCCATCTTCAAACTGCGCACGCGCGAAATTTCTTTAACGCACAGTCTGCTCAAATAAGGTCCTTTAGGCACCATCTACATGCATGCAAACGTCAACTTTAGAGGTGGGTGTTGCAAAAATGTATTAGTTGATATTCAAAAAAAAATTTATTATTTTAAATAAAATAACAGTTGATATTTCAACCAGGAAAGATTGTAATAAAAACACGAATTTTCAACAAACTAGTTGAATTCTCAACCAAATAGTAGAATTCTTTTTCAAACAAAAAAAACTAGTTTTTAACAAATCAGATAAATGAAGAAGAAAAAACGCATTTTCCAAGAAAAATTTAATAGTTGATATTTCCACCAAAAAAGGTTTTAATTTGAAGACAATTGAAATCAACCGCAAATATGAAAGATTCAATTATATTATACAATTATTTCTATACTGAGTTTCTTATAATCATTTTCTATAAGGATTTTTCTAGAATCGTGAAAAAGTAATTAGAAATTCAGTATTGGAAAATCATTATTGGAAAATCATTATCAGCCCACACTCAATTTCTTATAATATTTTTTTTCTTAGGGTGTAACAACCATAACAATGAGTTACGAACCCTCTAAACATTTTTCAAATTCTAAAAAACTATAAATTTTAAAAATTAAAAAACAAATGTAATGCGCTTTACTTTTTAAAAAAGAGCTGGGGGCCTCCATACAATCTCAGGCCTAGTCTTATGGGGGCGGGACCTCTCTGTGACTGGTCACGAAAATATTGTAGGTTACATCCTCACCCTTTTCCAACGTCTTGTGGGGGGCGGGAAAACACCTCTGTGGCTGGTCACAGAAGTAATGTAGGTGACATTCATGCCCATTTCTAACACCTCAGGGAGAGGGGCGTTAGTCGAAGGTATCAGCGTTTCGGAAGTTTATCGGTACAAATAGCCAAAGTCTTATCTGGGAGCTATTCGTACCACAATTTCGGTACCCGTGGACGCGGCCATTTTTATATTTCGGCAATTTTCATTTCAGCCCCGTAATTATATTATGGTAGTAGCACTGCTTACAATGCCTACTTTCAATAGCACAAGTACGCCTTCTCGTCTAGTCAAGTTTGGTTTCAAATTCAACTATTTGAATGAAAATTAACTATTTGGTTAAAAATTCAACCATTTGGTGAGGAATACACTTTTTTGTTAGAAAATCATATTTTCGGCATATTTTCTAGCATTATTATATTATATATTTAGCGGAATTTTTGAATATCATTTTTTTAAACCCATTCATATTTTGTGGATTTGAAAAAATTTGGGGGAGATATGCATGAAAATTAAAAAAAAGATTGTAGCTCACCTTAGTCCACGTGGACTTTGGCTAGACCCGCTAGACTCGTGGACAATCGTGGAATTTTGCCTCTTTCGTTTAAAAATGCATTTATTGCTGTATAAATTTCATCTTTTCTGCACAATGCAAATGTTTAGTAGAAAAATATTCCCTGTCCGTCGGAAATGAAATTTTTTGTTCCAATCTTTAGTAGAAAAATCGTATCTTTGGCTCAAAAATTCAGGAAATTGGTAGGAAATTTAACTGTATGGTTGAAAATTTATATATATATTTTTTTAATTCATTTTTTAATACAAAATTCAAGTATTTCGTTCGAAAATCAGTGTCTTTTGGTAAGAATTCATCTTTTTGATTGAAAATGTAACTATTTTGTTGAAAATTCAACTATTTCATGGAAAGTTTATCTTTTGATAAACAGTGCAAATAACTGTTTGGTTAAATTTCACCTGTTTTCGTTGAAAATTCATTTGCTTCGTTCAGCGATTTCACTGTTCTATTAAAAAATTAGTCCTTCTTTATTCAATTCAGCTGCTTTTCATTTAAAATAAAAATCTGTTCTTGCTTGAAATATCAACTATTACATTTTTCGTTAAAAACATTTTTTTCGTTGAAAATTCAACACTTCTCGTTCGGAAGTTGAACTACTTTGTTGATTGGAAAAGAGTATTTAATTTTCTATTTTAAGAAATTAAAAACAAAGAAAGATGAATTTTTAGCAACATTAATTTTTAACCTAAAAGACGAATTTTCAACAAAATACATGAATTGCTGCAAACATTTATATAAATAATATATGTTTGATAATATTTGGTGAAATATAACAGTTTATATTTCCATAAACAAATTATGTGAACAATTTCCAAATATTTGGGAAGTTCAATTACAACGCATTTGTTCCTTCCATTCAAATAGCTTGAGAAGTTGAAAGTCTAAGTTAGTCACAAATATCTAGAAATAGTATTTCCCTAAAGCTGAGCAGGTATGCTGTGTAAGGCAGTGGTCGGCAAACTTTTTGCTCGCTTTTCAGGTCAGGGCAGGCTTGGCCCAAGAAATTTTTTTCGCCTCCCGGGCTTTGTTCGTCAACGCTATGGTTTTCCTGCGTAGGGTTCGGTTGTATTAGCTTTTCTCGGCCGGGGTTCATTGTCAGACGGAGTACTCAATGGGAATAAGAAGTTAGCAATCAATTTTTTTTAAATTCTTATATTAGCGATTTAACAGTTTTAAATTCGGAACCTGTGGCTTTTTTGCGATTACACACATCTAAAGTTGTTCTTGGGAAGTTAAAAGTCAATGTTTTGAAATACTAAAAATGTTATTAACGGTTACTTTTAAACTAACTTAAAAAATTGACTAATATTATCAATAAATCCAATTTATTGAATTGCGCTATTCTTCCGCTCATTTTTTCAGACCAATATTTTAAAGTAAGAAAGCCCCTTCCTTCACTCTCACTCGTGAGACACAACCATGCTGGTAAATTTCATATATAATAAAATGATGACAATGAACGACAATTGAACGACAACGCTATTCTTATGGCGGTTTATAGCGGGTTGCATACTTTTTGGTAAGGCCTGGCGTGGACACCCTGTATATATTACTAATTACAGGTACTTGCAATCATAAAACGCACAGAGTTTGAATTTCAAAGTTTCAAATTGCCAATTTGAAAACTGAAAATCTTGTCTTCACATTCTCATGCGAAAAGTATGAGAAATATTTTATATTTCCCATACAAAAGTATCGAATATTAAAATTACTCAATAGAAGGCCATTGGACACTCAGTTTTTAAATTAAAAATGTTCTTACAATGAAAATTAAATTCCAAAATTAGGTATTTATCGTTAATTGATTTTTTTCTCTTAAGAAAAGATTGTAGATTGTCATGTAGTCGTAAAAATAATAAATTTTAAATTTTGTTATTTCAAATTCCTCATTTTTCAACTAAAAATGTTTTTTTCGTATTCCTGTATGAAAAGTAATTTTATATTTTCTTTATAAGAAGATCGAATATTAAAAGAATTTCATAAGCTTACACAATGCCATTCTACGCTAATTTTGGAAATTAAAACGTTTCTAATAATGAAAATTAAATGTAAACTAAAAGTGTTATTGTTCATTGAATTTTTGGGTTTTTAGACGTTTCTTAGATTCTTTTTGATCGCAAAAATCCACAGATTTCGAATTTCAAATTTTCAAATTGCTAATTTTGAAATTTAAGAATTTTTAGTTTTGAATTTTAATCCCCGTTACTCAAACCGCTAAACAAAAGAAGCATCCGTGGCGGGTTGGACCTTTATGGCGGCAGCAGGTACTGCTACGAGATTTTGACTCGACCCGCCACGGCAGTAGTTTGCCGACCACTGGTGTAAGGGAACTGAAATCACAGATGGGAGGGTGCAATAAAAATGTTTGAAGATTTGCTGTCTCTCTCGTTGCGAAGTTTCTCCCTCTAACAGGTCAAAATTTTTACCAACAGAATACTACAGATTTTCGGGTACAAGTTTTCACCTTTATTTTCCAGGGGGCACTAAACTATATTTCCGTTCTTTTATAGATGTTGCTGCAGTCATCCATGTTCTCAGTCAAACCTACTGTTTCCCCTTAAGAGCATAGTGCGACGATGCCGCTTCACTCATGTCAACGCACTGTCAACACTCGTCACTTTCATTTTCACTTCGTTTGACGTTTGACTTCGATTTATTTTGTTATTGATCGTGCTTGTTCTGCGGACCGTATATCTAAAGTTATACGCTCTTGATAAACGTATCTCTTGTTTTTTTAAATCCGTAAACAGTGTGAAAATTGTGCCATGAACCTAAAATTTTCTAAAATATATTTAGAAGTATTCAAGTTGATAAAGAAAAATAATTTCGTTCAAAGGATTAGGATCGATTTACGAAATGTAACTACTATTTTCATTTGAAAGAATTCATTCTGATGAAATAGAAACTGAGATGCCCGGGAACTAAAGGGTATTACATATCTCAGATACGTAACCCGCTTGACAGCATTAAAAAGTATTCACAAAAATATTTTCGCCGCTGGGTACAGAGAAGGATTCATTCAAGACATAACCCATTTCGCTGAGGAGATTCATAACGTGTGGAAAAAAGGGGATTTAAAAGTATTCAATAATATTTTAGAGTCACCATTGGATGCTGGAAATTTTCCAATACTTTTTTATGCAACCCTTCTTACCGGGGTATCATTGCCGTACTGTACAATAGAGAAGTGAAGGACTGCTTATATATTGCTTGAATTAAAAAAATGATTGTTGAACGCTATTGTACTACGGGTCCCTAGTGATGAAACGTGAACTTCGTGCAAATATATTTACTATACCCACACAACTTTTCAACCTTTCTAATAGGCCCGTAATATGCTACAGTATTCCTCTCCCAAATTATACAAAAAAGAAGAATTTCTTTGTTTTTTCTATTTTTTTAATTGGAATCAGAAGTCTTGTCCCCAGGAAATTGAATCGGGCGTGTGCACACTTTGAAATACTGCCTAGCGGTTGGAAAATAGGCCGTATGAGTGCTCCGCTGCGCGTCACCTCGCTTCAGTGAGGCTCGAGTTACCCTGAAGGAAAGTCATTGGTGATTAAATTTTATTTTTTTTGCGATAAATTAAGTGATAATGAGTGCGAAATCTATGCGCACCTCTATTCACCGTCAGTCATGTCACTTCCTGTTTCCACTAATAATTAATAAAAATGATTATAAAATGATGGGGAGACAATACTTTGTTGCTGCATGAATACGATCTAGGTCTCAGAAGGAGCGTAAACGAGTTAGATGACTGCCAACCTTGCAGTGAATGGCGAAAACGTCAGTCCTGTCACAGTCAGTCCTGTGACGTGACAGGGTCTGATATTGGGTATCAGGAATGACGTTTTTACTTACCTCTCTAATTCAAAGTACAGGTGGGGAGTGCAGTCAGTCACTGTTCCTATTCATATATGGTATTGATGAAGGGGAAGTGGAGGCGTTCAGGAGGAAGTTGTCAGGCCACTTGGCGGCCACGATGTAAGAAGAATAATTATTAAGGTTGTTCGTCTGCCCTGTCCAGTGAAGGGGATTTATATAAGCTGTATATAATAATAATAAGATGAGCTATGTATCTAATTAAGATAGTAAGAATAAAATAATTCTACGCCAGTTACATTTTTATTAAATTCTTTTTCTGCCTTGACTCATCATTGTAAAAACTGGTATTTAGCCCGAAGCCAAATACCCCTTACTCACAAACCCCGAAGCCCCTTAATCCCTAGCCTAACCCGCAAACCTCCAATCCCAAGCCCACAAACCCTAAACCTAAAAAGGTTTCGGTATGTGGGTAAGGGGTTTGTGAGTTGGGGGTTTGTGCAGTGGCGTAACTACCGGTGTTCCATGTGTTCCAGGAACACGGGCCCCGCAAGCTAGGGAGCCCTCAAAGCTTGAAGTCATAGAAAACATTTTTAACAGAGGAATGAACCCTGGGGCGATGGCCCCAGGGCCCCCACCAATGCGGAAACAATTGAAAATTTGCCATGCACACGCTTTTCCATCGGCCCCCACAACCCTGAACACAAATTTTTTAAACGAAGTTACGCCTTGGGCTTTGTTGGTAAGGAATTTGTAGACTTCAGGTTTATGGGTTGGGGGTTTGTTGGTTAAGGATCTGTAGGCTCGGGGGTTGTGGGTAAAGGGTTTGTGGATTCGGAATTTGTGAGCTTGGGCTTAGTGGGGCTTAGAGTTTGTAGGTTTGAGGTATGTGGATTAGGGATTTGTGGGATAGAGGTTTGTGGATTCGGAGTTTGTAGGTCAGGAATTTGTGGATAAAAAAACCAATCGACTGTTTGATGACCGCGTGATCCTTAATGCATTTCTGAATATTGAGAAATTTATAAATATGAATTTTTCAAAATGCGGTATCTTGGCGAAAAAAGATACATAACCTCAAATAGGTGAAGAACAAAGTTTTTTGCACATTTAGGTTAGGATATATACAAACCCTGAAGTTGAAGAGCAATTATAAGGTTGGATTCGGTTTCAGCGCAAAAATTACTTCTGAAATAACTATTCATCGCCCACGGGGCAAAATCTTGCTGGGTAGTGTAATAGATATTTATGTTTCTGCATGAAAACGTTTTGAGACTGATCTATTTGAAGTCTGGTTGGAAAAAGTCTTGCCTAAGTACACACGTAATTATAATGTACCTAGGTATGTACTATTTATTTATTTATTTCATATTTTTGAGTTATTTTGCAATCCTTAATTTTCATCTTTATGTTCATGTTACATTTTCGCATAAAAACGTCATGCGTCTGATCCCTTCCAATTCTATTTTTGAAAAGTCATACTTGGGTAGGTAGATACCCAAAGGGCTATTCACTCTCGAGTTGAGACTCGAGCGATCTAAATACTCCTAGAGTTACTCTATCGCGACTCCAAAATGAGAGAGAGTTCGCAGGATTTAAAAGAGTTAGCCAAGGTGTAAGAGTTGCTAAGGAGTCCATAGGAGTCGCTAAGGAGTCCATAGGAGTCGAGCCGAGTTCTACTCGAGTTGATGGGAGTGGGAGCGTGTTCCTGATTCTCGAGTCATAATCGACACATTGGATTGTGAAAGACGGGTTTAGTTGACCTGTCAGTGAAAAATTTTTGTCCAATCATTTTCCGGCATTTTACAAACAACTTGATAATACTCCAAAGCGCAAGCGATCGCGAGTCGTTAGAGGCGCTAGAGTTCAGCCGAGTCGCATGGAGTATCCGATCACTCGAGTCTCAACTCGAAAGTGAACAGCCCTTTGTAGATACCCAATTAACTCACAGGTTGCTGTAAAAAATTGCTACTATTTATTTATGTCTTGTGATTTTCGAAAGATTGTAGTATACTACAATCTTTACTTTCCTAGAGTGAATAAATACCATTTTGTACTAAACTATTGTGTACTTTGATCTTCGTAATTACCATTTTTCTTAAATTAATACTTTAATATTCGCGAGGCTCCCTCATCAGTTCAGTCACCTTCATTTCTGTCACACAACCATCATTCCTGTCACGTAGCCGCCATTCCTGTCATACTATTTGAAAACCTCCTGGACTATTCTTCAAATATAAATTCAAAATACATTACCTGTCACTTTTGTTCACAAAGGAATGCTCTTGTATGTTTTGCCAGTGATTGTAATTTTTACTTCCCAAATTGCACTCTAAATTTAAAAAATGTAAGCTGAGATCGCACTTTTTAACAAAATCTTGAAAAACTAAAAAATAATGGAATAAAAATAATTATTTTCACTTGCTATTGAAACAAGTAACATCAGACTAAAGTAAAGACCCACAATTCATAATTTTTAGACTTTTCCATCATTTAAAAAAGGCGTGACAGGAATGATCCTACCCATGCAGTTTTTAGACTTATGAATTCAGAAAAAATGGTAAATTCAACAATTCAGCTCGGCCGCTTCAGGGATGTGTTCTTGGCGGATCATTTGAAGGTAAGAAATGTTTTCCAGCTAATTTTCATTACATTAACTTTTCGAAATGTGCATTGGTCAATTTGTCCGGCGTCTTGCAAAATGGCCGCAAGCAATACTAATTTCATATACAACAGACTGAAATGAGAAATTTAATGAAAATGTGTGTAAATATTGAAAGTTGGATAGACTCCGATAAAATAAATATCTATTACTACAAAAGTAAATATACTCGGGTAAAGATAGTATGCTTTTGATTTTCAACATTGAGGAGAACAAAACAGACAAACATCAATTTTAAAATAGCAAGACAATGACTTGAAAAAGTGATTCTTCGCTGTTCATGTATTTTTATTGTTTTATATAATATTCTTGTCCACATTTTTAATGAAAAATCGTAGAGTAGTGTAGTACTTACTCTTCCTTTCGTTATTGTACATACATTTGCATAAAATAAAAATGTCTTTATGTAAATTTACGTATTAAATTTTTACGTTATAAGAAAATCTGTACATTATTTTAATACAATACCCAAATTTTTTTGTACACAAATATTTGGTAAGATGAATAAATATATTAACGCGAAATACTTGTTTTTTTCCTCATTACCGGCATTTTTTAAAATTAATTAAATTACTGTAAATCCACTGAAAGGACCCCGCACATTTTACATTAAAATCCGGCCCCGGTCAAATTAGCTTAAACTGCGGTATAATATAGTTGAAAGCCTTCTGATCAAGAAATCCTCATGACAACCAGTCCAAAAATTCAAAAGTTGTCGAGATATATGTGGTTGAACGCGGAAAATATGACCACCAAAAATGATCATTTTCCTATAGAATAAGATTCGAAAATATTCACAGAGTGTTTCCAGCTTTGTAAAAATGATTGGTACTGCCAGGGTGTATTTGTGAGGGTGTTGTGATGACAATCGATTCCCGGAGGATCACAAATAATCATCGGTGCAAGGATCTCAATATTTTCAAAAAATTATCATTATTGTAAAATATAAGATATGAAAATTTGCACAGTCTTTCCAGCTTTGTGAAAATTATTGAAAATAATGAAAATATCTTATCTTTCACAATAATGATGATTTTTTGAAAATATTGAGGTCCTTGCACGGATGATTTTTTTTTTGATCCTCAGGGTATAGATTGTCATGACAACACCCCCACAAACACACCATGGCAGTACCAATCATTTTTACAACGCTGGAAACACTCTGTGAATATTTTCGTATCTTATTCTTTAGGAAAATGATCATTTTTTGTGGTCATATTTTCCGCGCTCAACCCCACATATCTCGAAAACTTTTGAATTTTTGAACTGGTCGCCGTAAGGATTTCTTGATCAGAAGGCTTCCAACTATACTATACCGCAGTTTGAGACAATTTGACCGGGGCCGGCTTTCAATGTAAAATGTGCGGGGTCCTTTCGTAAAAGCCCTTGAATCACTTTTAATTACTAAATATCCCATGAAAATCCGTAAAAACCCTTGAATCCCTTAAAAGTCTTCAAAGTGACACGAAATTCCATATAATATCTTAAAATAATCTTAAAATTATTATTATTTTATATACAATACTGTTCCATAAAAGTCTTGTTTATTCAATTTTAGTTGTACTTTAATACATGATAACATGTATAACAGTCTTAATAACATAATAAGTCTTGTTTTGAAAGTTTGTTGTATTTTGTACATAAGTAACAATTTATTAGAAATTCTTATAACATTCTTTATGTTATTTCTTGTAACTTTCTTATAAGCTAGTGGAAACAACAATTGCATTCCAAATGCATTTTTGATTAAATATAAGATTCTAAGCTTCGCTGAGGCAATACGTTGGACGTTAAGTAAATTATTAACAATATTAACTACGTTTGCTTGGAAAATTGAGTTGAGTTTCATACTTTTTCTTCGATTTAAAGGCACGACCTACTCAAGAAGCGAATCTCGTGATGTGCCCAGCGCTTTTTTTCCAGTCTTTAATCTTTTTCTTATTGCTAAAGTGAATAATAAAATAATCTTCTTTACAAAACACGTAAATGTTACTTGTACTGTAATAAGTTATACTAAAGATCACTTTCTTAAAACAAGAACAAGAACTATATTATGACCTAGTGGAAAGAATAATTGCATTCCAAATGCATTTAAACAACAAAATAATTTAAAGCAAATTATAAACTTTGTTGAAACAAAATTACTTAATCTTAGATTATAGCTTTGGTAAAACGATGAGTAAATTATGAACTAGGTTTATTTGCCATATTAGATTTTATAAAATCTACGTAGTTTTCAAAGGTTAAAACAAACCTCGCCTGCAATGCCTGTTGAGTTTCCAACTTCTTTTCAATTGTAAGGCAAAACCTATTCAGAGGCGAATCTTGAGACTTTTCCAACCGTTTCTTGGTCTTCTTTTTGTTGCTAGGCTCTCCATATTCGAGGGGCTCCTTTGCAATGTTAGCCAGATTTTCGTCGCTTTTTGTAAGGATCTTTTGTTATTCACCTGCTTGGCTATCTCCAGGCGATATCCTCTTAAATTAGACGACAGAGCAACAGGTGAGATTGCAGGTTTGTTGAAGAGAATGCCATCCATGGCATCAAAATGATCTCATACTTCTCCTTCTGCTTCTCCTTGTCTTTGTACTTTTTGTACATTTTTACCAGCTCGTTCCAGTTGCTGTCACACTGTGGTCCAGAAACTACGTATCCCTTTTCAGATAGTTTATCTGCAATTTGTTGCCACAGTTGCTTCTGCAATTTTATGTTATGTCCTCCGCCTTCCTTTGCAGTCCTGCATGTCTGAATCAACAGTTTAATCATTGGGCTCGTCCACTGAAATTCCTTCTCTGAAAAATGGAATTAAGTTATGAATATAGAATAAGACACATGGAAGAAATCTCTCTTAATAAGATAGAAGATAAAAGTGATGCTATACCTGTCTTCTCGCTTACATCATTCGGCACATTCAGCGACCCACAATCCTCTGCTACGAAAACTGTGAATAACGAAGAATTGTAGATATTTCATTTATTTATTTTATTTCATTCATTCAATTTCATTTATTTCAATGGTTCCTTCGGTACTGTTCAAAGGCCGCCAAACGCTGACCGTTTTGAGAACTACCGAGTGTTCTCAATTAAATAATTCTCATTAAAAGATCCATCAAACACTCGAGAGGTATGAATCGAAGGCTCAATGGTTCCTTCGATACTGTTTGAAGGACGTTGAACACCTATCAACTAAAAACCATCAAACAATCAACAAGGTCATTGTTAACAGACATTGACAAAAAACCATTTCTTTATAATTTATTTAAACAATTGTACTAACATGTTCCACCAGCAACGGCTTCAAGGCTTCCAATAATGAATGCCTCGTCCATAAACTGGTTCTGATTGTTTCCTGTAAGAAAAATATTATTATTTCTAAATAAAAAATAAGGGGCTATGTACTTTTTGGCTATGTTATTTTAGTTTTAAAACATAGTTTATATTACTTATACCTTCTCCAAAATCTATTTGGCAACAAACTTTCTTATTTTGTTTTATCATCTTGTTGTTTTCATCGAGGATGATTCCTTGGATGCTCATGTTTAAAGTTCTTGTAGGCGCAGCAACAATCAAAATATCAATCAAAATTGAAACACTCAAAATAATGAAAATAATCAAACAATCAAAATACATATGGACGCGTAGAAGATGGACGACACCTGATTCCACATTTCCACCATAATTTCGACATCAATGCGCATTCACGAGCTAATGTTCAAACACACATATAAAATTGGATGAGCACCGCAGCGAGCTCAGAGCGCGCTAGCTCAGAGCGTAATATCGAGAACAACCTATTAGACCAAGAGCTCATGACAAAAATGATGTAATTATAGGAAAGAGGTATATTGTGTGCCAGATGGGTTCGACTTACGATAACGAACGTAAAGATGCGTGACTTGCAGGTCTGAGTGGAAGAGGTGAGTGGTGGCGACCTGGCAAAGGTGCAAATTTTCATGGTTAATTAATGTGACTCGAAATAGCTTGAAAATTTGTGTACATGTAGAAGATGACATATTAATAGCACATGCGAATTTTGAGTCACCTGAGTTGATGTAAAGCTGCTATAAATCACCTTCAAAGTTGCCGGAAATTCAGGTGAAATTTCTTAATATTGATTTTACAGGAAAAAGTTTCAAACAAAAGTTGTTCTGCTTCGAAAGATGGATATTTTCATTTCTATATCATTTTTTTATAAAACTGATACATTTCGAGAAAACATCGATTAAAAAATACGAGAACAATCAAAAGCTGTTTTTATGTCCAGGAAGTTATATTTTCGAAAATTATCAAGAGAGAAAAAATGCTTCCCAGTAGGTTTACTCCAACATTAGTGCGTAATATTTTATTCTAATGTTTATATTTACCAAGTTATGCGCATTTTTCATGTTTCTTTTTCATTTTTCCTTTCACCTGTTCTATCTGCAGCAATTTAAAAGAATGTGTTCTCAAAATGAGAACATCAATAGTGTAAGTCTTGTGTAACAAATTGGCGTCAACAACTTTCAGGTAAAATAATAACTTATTCTCCTATAAACAATAAACAAACAGAGTCACGTTCTCAGCTTCTAATTGACGTAGAAGGTTGTAATAAAGCTGAATATCATTCTAAAAAATTAAATAACAAAATCGCTTTACTTTCACATTTACATCCTAATCATCTGTAAAATAAACAATAACAAAGTCAAAACTAATCATATGGAAAATGACACGCGTATGTCAAAATTAAAGTAATAATTTATCAACATAATGTCACACTACTGTTCACTATTAAAGTATAACCCACCTAGTGAAGAAACATGCGCATATTCACACAAGGTTGTGACCAAAGTGTCTGACTAGAGATATCGCCTATAGTTAAGTTAACAGTCTCTGATGTATTATTATTCGCATAAATATTTCATATTACACTTTGAATATATTATATTTGACAGAAAAGAGGTTATGTTAGTACAAACGTTTTACGCGTTTTACGCGTTTTACGCGTTTTACTAACTACTCGATGAAACCATCAATACAACGAAATAAGTTATGCTTATTTGTATAAAATTTCGAATATTTATAGTTTCACTTCTTACCTGATGTGGCTAATTCTCTTTTTAGTAGATATTCTCTGTTTTTCTGTAACCAATTTAAAAAAAAATGCAAAACACATCCAAGCTCAACGCATTACCACCAGCGCGGCAACTCACAAGTAAAGCAGGTTTCCCTTTTACCAACATTTTCCTAGCCTAACGGGGGCTCGCCTTAGGAATTTCGCATGATCACAATTTTTTAAATATTTTTATCAAGCAGCATAAAAATTGATTAAACGCAAACATCAATTGCAAAGTTTACAAAACTATTTACCGAAAAAAAAACTTACTTCTTCAAATCATTAGAAGTCATTAAATCACAACTTTCAAAACAGGTAAAAGTTCGTTCTCTAACGTACGAAAATAATTTTTTTGCAACACCCACCTCGAAAGTACTCCGTTCCGTGTATCTAAATTATACGCGAAGTTACTCATTCCGGATAACAATGCGGGAATAATATTGGCGCATGCGCAGTTCGATTCTTATATACTTTCCACATCAGCGGAATGTACGCGCATGCGCACTTTGCAGATAAGGAACTTTCCGCATCGCGACAATTCGGGGGCAACGTAGCAACAGCAGCGCTCAGTGTTTTAATGATTGAAGTTTTGTTTTCAGGGTTTCGTAGCCCCCCTCCCCCCGGGGGCAGAAGAGCATAAATGCCAACATTTTTTTCCAACAAATTTTTTTTCAAAATTTTTTTTTACATTTTTTTTCAAAATTTTTTTTTACCAAAATTTTTTTTTCAAAATTTTCTTCCACAAAATTTTTTTTTTTCAAAACTTTTTTGTTCAAAAATTTTTGTTCACAAAATTTTTTTTTTCAAAACTTTTGTTCACAAAATTTTTTTTCAACCATTTTTTTCAACAAAATTTTTTTCAACAATTTTTTTACACAAAATTTTTTTCCAGAGCATTTTTTTCAACATTTTTTTTCAAATTTTTTTTTCAACAAAATTCCTTTACTCCACTCTATGCAATATACAATTAGTATTTTTCGCTAAAACCACCTAACAACTTTCTCGGAAGGTTGTTGCAAAAAATAGCGTGTGATACACGTGCGCACAGGTAATTGCTGACTCCTGTGATTTCAGCATTCGCCTTCAGCTCTTCGCACTCGTTGGCAATCGCCTATTTTGCGCACTTGTATCACAAATAGCTATTCCTTTCTGTTTTTGTGAATTCACCTCCAGTGCAGAAAAAAACACTTTATAAATAACAAGAATTCTGCTGAGCACGTATTCGCATGCGCAAGTGATGACGATAATGTTTCCGTACAAAAATATTCAGGGTGTCCCGTCTTAGGAGGGGGCTCATCTTAGGCAACTTTCCCCTATTCTTATTTTTTAAATTAAATAATTTGATTCCAGATTGAAGAAATTGATAGAAAGTCAACAAAAAATCAAACTTTTTGTCCCTTGCGTACTTTTTGTGAGACGCACTGTTTATAAGTTGCAGCGTTATAAACAGTTTATTTTAATAAAACTGATGTATTTACCAAATCATATCAACAAATTATTGAGAAATAACATTTTAAACTTAGGAAAAAACTCACTTGCATTTAAACTCTTAAAAGATGAAAGAAATATTGAGATGGATTCGAAAATACTTTTTATAGATTGTTATTAAAAAATGGTTATTTTAAATGAAATTTTTGATGAGAAATAACAATTTCCACAACAATCCACGAAAATTATTTTAGATTCTATATCAGTATAATAAATTTTGTTAAATAAATAATGAAATTGTTTAAATAATGGTTGTGTATCTTTTTGAAAAAAAACCCAGATATTCGATTCTACTACACATTTTTTTTCTAAAAGAATGAAGTTTCAAGAAGTATTGGTGTTGACCCGATTAACTTCTAAGCAACTTTTCATTATTCATTAAAATTATGAATAAGAAGATCGCTATTATGTAATTCTATTATGAGACACATTCTTATATTTTATTTCAATATTTTTATAAAAATTTTATATGCAGAAATATGAACTTGAAAATAAAATCTGCTTACATCCAGTTTCTTGCAATGTAATAATAGCCATCTTCTAATTTATTTTGAATAGAAATAAGTGTATTATAAGTAATATCGCGAAGATTGAGAAAGACGTAAGAATACTCAATATCACTGAAAATTGTGAAGCATGTAAATCTTCATTTAAGAAACAATCGTACAACTTTGTTAAATGAACTTGATATCTAGCAGAATAAGTTAGCAAGTGAATAACATTTTTCACCTCATCTAAGTCTTGGAGATTTAAATCCTTTCTGCAACCAGTTGTAAAAATAAGTGATCGATTTTAAATTCAAAGAAAGGCATACCTTTTTCATCATAAATAATCATTTAAAATCATTCTCAATATCTTTATGCGTTTAACAATTACTTTTTGTTGTACATAATTTATTTGCACATTTAATAATTTTAAATAAGCAAGCCAATGGTAACCAGGTTAGTTGTCGACTTGACGCATGCGCAGTGAATAAAGATATTAGAGATGCGAGTTTCGGGAGCACTGAATCATCAACCAGTGTCTGCTTCACTCATACCAATGTGCATTTGTCTCTGAGCCCCACTGAGCGCGCCTCTGAAAATTCTCGCAGACAGTCATGGACTGTTTTCCTGACTCGTATTCGAGTTCTTAGTTTTTGAATCACGCACTTATTCAATTCAAGTCTTTGCAAATATGAAGTTATTTTATAGACACTTCATGACTGTATACATTTTTTTTGTAAACTGTCTGATAAGAATTCCAAGCCTGTTGTTTCTTGACTGCGCTTGAAAACTTCCCTGACTTTTCTTTATTTTTCCATGAAAATTTATGACCACTTTATAGAAAGTATACGAGACTTCATAAAAATGATGGCCCGTCCAAAAGTCTAGCACTAATTTTTACAACAGAATTTCCTCTTTCTTTTTTTTTTTTAATTAATAAAACTTCTATAAATAACGAAAAATATATATATATATATATATATATATATATATATATATATATATACCTATAACTTATATATATATTCGGTTCGGTTTCGGTTTCGATTCCTTTCGGTTTCGATTCCTTTGGAATAGAACCGAAGGGCTTATGACAAAGCCACCGAACGCGTCCTCGGGTTGCGGATAGAGGGTCCCTGTACCAAGGGT
>CAKNXH010048521.1:1906-15741 GCA_932178445.1 Andricus quercusramuli
AAAAAAAAAAGTGCATTTTTAAGGGAAATTGCAACCTATTTGTTAAATTTCCTACCAAAGAAATGAATTTTCAACCGAAAAGATGAACGAATCACCAAAACGATAATATTTCTACCACATTAAAGGAATTTTCAAAGAAAAAAATTAACGAATTTTTAACAAAATAGTTAAATTTTTAACAAAAGAAAACTTTTTCCACTAAAAAGATGAAATATCAACCAAAAAAATGAAATTTTAACTAAATAGTGGAATTATCAACCCAAATGTTGAAATATTATACCAAAAACGACAATTTATCAACAAAATACATTCATTTTTAGTTAAAAAAGGAAAATTATTTAGCAAAAATAGAATTGTTAAATTTTCAGGAGGCAAAATAAATTTTCAACCAAAAAATATCCAACTTTTAACAAACTAGTAAAATTATACAGCAAAGAAATTAATTTTGAACTAAAAATGGAATAATTCAGTTTTCAGTTGAAGTGATGAATTTTTAACTAAAATTATGAATCTTCAACCAGAAAAATCTCAATAAATTCGAATTCAAATTCAAAAATGGATTTTTAACCAAAAAGTTGAATTTTCAACTAGAACATATGAATTTTTAAAAATAAAATAAAATAGTTAGATTTTCAGTAAAAACATTAATTTTCAACAGCCTAGTAACTTTAACTAGAACTTTTTTTTTTGAGTGTGAATAAAAATACTTTAGCTGATCCAAGAAAGCTTGCATAACGAGCACAGACCGAATATATTTGTAATTCTTGATCGCGCTCGATCGATCGAGGCACCGCTTTTTGATTTGAAATGTAAATGTGCCAAGCATTACCATTGAAGAAAAAAAGGAGATCGTATTGTCGAGAGTATATAATGATGAAAACGTTATATAAAAGGAGAGAGAGAGACAGAGAGAGAGAGAGAGAACAGGACCATCTCAGAATGAAGGGGAAAATATTCACACACTCAAAGGGGCGTTGGATAAAGAAAGAAAGAAAGGAAGAAAGATATAGAGACAATCCTATCAGGCCAATCTCGCCTCGTAACGAAACGAAACGCATCGAAACGAATCTCGAAACGGTAGTCCATGAATGAAAAATGTTGATAGTTTTACGGATATGTTCAAGGGACGTTTATGGATAGATAACAACCTGCTTGACTGCTAAATCTTACGAATGTAACTCATGAAATTTTAAAAAGTTTCTACATCTATGTATAAAACTCCTTGTCTAGAGAAAGTTATGTTTCAAAGAATATTTTTCTCTGTAACTAAATAGTTAGCATTTATTGTCACACTCCAGGCGACGTTCAGAGTCCCCACCACTCTAGGCTTTGGACCCCCCACTACTTTATGCGACGTTCAGAGTCACCACCACTCTAGGCTTCAGACGCACCCCTTATCTAAGCGACGTCTAGAGACCCCACTACTCTAGGCGACGTCCAGAGGCCCCAGTACTCTAGGCGACGTCCAGAGACACCACTACTCTAGGCGACGTTCAGAGGCCCCACTACTCTTGGCTTCAGATGCCGCACTACTCTAAGCGACGTTCAGAGACCCCACTACTCTAGGCGACGATCATAGGCCCCACTACTCTCGGCTGCAGATGCCGCACTACTCTAAGCGACGTTCAGAGACCCCACTACTGTAGGCTTCTGAGGATCCACTAGTCTAGGCGACGTTCAGAGGCCCCACTACTCTCGACGACGTTTAGAGGCCCCAACACTCTAGGCTTCAGAGGCCCCACTTCTCTAGGCAACGTTCAGATGCCCAGACACTTTAGGCTTTAAATTCCCCATTACTGTAGGAGACGTTCAGAGACCCCACCACCCTAGGCGCCCCCACTTCTATAGGCGACGTCCAGAGGACCCACTATTCTAGGCGAAGTTCAGATGCCCAAACACTTTAGGCTCCAGGAGCCCCACTACTCTAGGCTTCAGAGATCTCACTACACTAGGCGTCACAAAGTTATAACCAGTTCTTTGATCCGGGACATCAGTTCCATATTTGTAGTTTACAGAACATTAAAGTCCAGTAAGAGTTAAGAAAACATAAAATAGCCAGAAAAATGTTTACCAAAAAATTTGGATTATATTGACCCGAAATTTTTGGACACTAAAAAATAATTTATAGCACTTTTGACCAAAAATTTTCTTAAACTTAACTAGCATATCAAGGATCTAAATCGAAAAACCCGGTCATAACTTTCCGGCGCTCAGATTGGAGAGACTCTTTTCCGCGTAAACTTAAGCGACGTTCAGAGGCCCCACCTATCTATGCTTCAGAGCCCCTACTACTATAGGCACTGAAGCCTAGTGACAGTTAAGGAAACATAAAACAACAGTCAGAAAAATGTTTACAAAAAATGCTGTTAATGTTTGAACCCGAAATTGTTAAACTTTCAACCAGAATTTATAATACTTTTGACCAAAAATTTTCATAAGCTCAGTTAGCATATTGTGGATCCGAATCAAGGAATGGATCATAACTTTCTGGCGCTCAGATTGGAGAGACTCATGTCCGCTTGAATTTAGGCGACGTTCAGAAGCCCCGCCACTATATATGTAGAAAATCTAAAATATTTTTCTTTATTTTCATGTGGTTTTAGTTCATAGCACACTGTATCCTGGTGGGATTTAAGACATAAAACAGCAGTCAGAAACCTTTTTTTTCAACTTTTTTGGTGGGTTCTCAACCAGAACTTATATAACTTTATATCAGAAGTTTTAAAAATTCAATTAACAAACTGAGGGCCCAGATCAAAGAACCGGTTATAATTTTCTGGCGCTCAGATTGGAAAGACTTATTTTCGCTTGAATGTAAGCGACGTTCAGAGCCACTATATATGTAGAAAACCAAAATATTTTTCTTTATTTTCATGTGGTTTTAGTTCATAGCACACTGGAGCCTGGTAGGATTTAGGACATAAAACAGCAGTCAAAGACCTTTTTTTTCAACTTTTTTAGTGGGTTCTCAACCAGAACTTTTATAACTTTAAATCAGAAGTTTTAGAAAATTCAATTGACAAACTGAGGGCCCAGATCAAAGAACCAGTTATAACTTTCTGGCGCTCAGATGGGAGAGACTTATTTTCGCTCTAATGTAAGCGACGTTCAGAGGCACTATATATGTAGAAAACGAAAATATTTTTTTTTATTTCCATGTGGTTTTGGTTCATAGCAGCCTGAGCCCTGGTGGGATTTAAGACATAAAACAACAGTCAGAAACCCTTTTTTAAAACTTTTTTCGTGGGTTCTCAACCAGAATTTTTATTACTTTAAATAACAACTCTTAGAAAATTCCATTAACAAACTAAGGGCCCGGATCAAAGAACCAGTTGTAACTTTCTGGCGCTCAGATTGGAGAGACTTATTTCCGTTTGACTGTAAGCGACGTTCAGAGCCACTATATGTGAAGAAAACCAAAATATTTTTCTTTATTTTCATGCGATTTTAGTTCATAGCACACTGAAGCCTGGTAGGATTTAAGACATAAAACAGCAGTCAGAAACATTTTTTTTCAACTTTTTTGGTGGGTTCTCAACCAGAACTTTTATAACTTTAAATCAGAAGTTTTAGAAAATTCAATTAACAAACTGAGGCCCCAGATCAAAGAACCAGTTATAACTTTCTGGCGCTCAGACTGGAGACTCTGTTACGCTTGAATTTAGGCGACGTTCAGACGCCCCACCACTCTAGGCGCCAGAAAGTTATAAACGATTCTTTGATCAGGGTCCTTGATGGCATATTTGGAGAAAATCTGAAGTAATTTTCTGAATTTTTATATGATTTCAGTTAACACCCTAGCCCACTAGAAGTTGAAAAAACTTCAAACAACAGTCAGAAAAATGTTTACCAAAATATCCTGTTTATATTTTAACCCGAAATCTGGATTTTCAATCAGCATTTATATAACTTTCTGGCGCTCAGAGAAAATTTAATTGATAATTTTTTTTTCTCTTGACAAAAAAGTTGCAGCTTTTTCCGTTTTGGAATAAAATAAAAAAAACTGTTTTTTAGATAACAAATTCTTTCTCTTCTCTGGCTTGAGCTCGCCAGAAAAATTTTTACCAAAAAATTCTGATTTTTAAATCCGAAACTCTTGTCGAGTTTTCAACCAGAATTTCGAGTTCTTTTTATCAGAAATTTTAGTAAGATATTAACAAATTATTCTGTTTAGAATAGCCAGCATTTTTTTAATGCGTATAATTGGATTGAATGAAATAAATTTTGTATGATTAGACCTATTCTACTTATAAAAAGAAACAATGTACATTTTTATTTAACGAGCTCTAAGCTAATTGCACTCTTTCAAAGAAGATAGTAGATCTGCAAAGTAAATTGTTATGTAAGATAATGCAAATAATAAGCGGTGTAAGATAATTGACATAATAGAATAGATAATTTATGCAAAGAGAAGCTCTGATATTATCGAAAACCGTTTTACGATAAGAAGTAATGCGTAATAAAGAATTCAAGGGTAATTTTATTGTTTACTACAATAGGTTACTGCGGATTTTTGTGATTAATATTTTATTTAAAAAAAAATGTGAGAGAGTTTTTTAAATTATAAAAACGGATTCGAAATCTACGACAGAAAAACCCCCTAAAAATTTCTTTGAATCCATTGAAAAACATTCTTTGTCTCTCAGACGAAAAAAAGTTTCTTTGATGCAAAAAAAATTTTTGGTACAAAAAAATTGCTCTTTGTTGCAATCAAAATTTTTGGTTAGTTTGATATTATTTTTGATTAAATTAAAACAATGATCAGAAAAACATTTTTTTATCAAATAAAAATATTCATTAGCTCTCAGTCAAAGAAAAGCTTCTTTAATTTAAAGAAGTTTTATTTTATTTGAAGAAGATTTCTTTTTTCGAAGAAAATTTCTTTAAATAAAACAAAATTCGTTGTCTCTCAAAGAAAAATTTCTTTAATTTAAAAAAATTTCATTTTATTTGGAGAAGATTCCTTCTTTAAAATAAAATTTCGTTGAATCGAAGAAAAATATTCATTGTGCCTCAGTCAAAGAAAAGTTTCTTTAATTCAAAGAGATTTCTTTTGATTCAAAGAAGATTTCTTGTTTGAAAGAAAATGTCTTTCAATCAAAGAGAAATAGTTATTGCCTCTCAGTGAAAGAAAAGTTTCTTTAATTCTAAGAAATTTCTTTTGATTCAAAAAAGATTCATTGTGTTAAACCATATTCTTTATGTCAAAGAAAAGTATCCATTAGCTCTCAGTTTAAGAAAAATTTCTTTGATAAAAAGAAATTTCTTTTGATTGAAATTTAATTTTGAAAAAAAATCTGGGTTCAAGGAAATGGTTTTTTGCTCCATTGAAAATTGTTCTTGAATTCAAAGTAATTTTCTTTATTTAAAAATTATTTTTGGTTAATTGAAAAAAATTATGTTAAAGAAAGAGTTTCTTTATACTCAGAAAAAAGATTCTTTGAATCAAATAAAAATATTAATTGGCGAAAAATTTCTTTGATTCAAAGAATTTTTTTTTTTAATTAAGGGAAAATATTCATTGGCCCAAGTCAAATAAAAGTTTCATTAATTCAAAGAAGTTTCTTTTGATTAAAAAAAAATTCCTCTTTTCAAAGAACATTTCTTTCATAAAAAGAAATGGTTATTTGTTCCAATTAAAATTTTTGTACAATTTAAAAAGATTTTCCTCATTTTACATTTATTTTTGTTTAAATGAAGAAATTATATTACAGAAACGTTTAATTTAATTGAAGACAAAAATATTTTCAAATTTTAATTTATTTTTATTTTCAAATCAAATTCTTTTTTTTTCAAATTTCAATTCGATTTTTCTGGACCAAGAAGTTGGAAGGCATAAATTGATGCAAAAATAATACGATTCTATAATCACTGGTTATGTGAAATGATCAACGTTTCTTGGTGTATTACATTTGTGGCATAGATACATGAGGCACGTATTTATATAATGATTTCGTATTTTATCTTTGCGGAATAATCTTGAGGAACAATTTTTATTGAGGAGCATTTGAAAAGCAAAATCAACCTGAAAGCTTATTTCGTAACTTTATATAAACTTCAAATTACTTTATGAAAGGAGATTAAATTCCTATTATAAAGAAAATGTTTACCTTATCCAAAATGAAGATCTTGATATCGGAAAATTTCCCGAAACAATGTTAAATGTTTAAAATTGATCAATTAAATTCAGAATAATTAAAATTTTAATTCCATAACGTACAACATTAAAATTTCACTACAAAATTCTTGAAAGTACGAAAAATCAAGAAGAGAGGGAGGGGGGATATAGAGGGAGAGGGGTAGAGAGAGAGGGAAGGAGAGAGAGAGAGAGAGATTATGATCGTTTTGCAACGAAAAGTAAAACCTGTAATTGGAACACAATCGAATCGTCTCTGTCTATCTCACATTGTAGAAAGAGAGGTCCGATCGACCTCAAGCCGCGGAGTCCCACTATAGTGTTTTTTAATCTCAAACTCTCAAGCGCTGACGTGAGAATAGTGAAAACTATGTTTTTCGTGGATAGTTAATCTAACATTTATAATAACAAGTGATTTTCTGTTAAATAACTTCTTCAGGCGACGTTCAGAGTCCCCGCCAATCTATGTTTCAGACGTCTCACTACTCTCGGTGACGTTCAGAGACCCCACTATTCTAGGGGACGTTCAGATGCCCAGACTCTCTAGGCTTCGGAGGCCCCACTACTCTCGGCGACGTTCAGATGCACCACTTCACTAGACCACGTCCAGAGGCTCCACTATTCTAGGCGACGCTCAGATGCCTAGACACTTTAGGCTTCAGATGCCTCACTTCTCTAGACGACGATCAGATACCCCACTACTTTCGGCGACGTTCAGAGGCCCCACCACTCTAGGCTTCAGAGGCCCCACTACTCTCGGCGACGTTCAGAGGCCCCACTTCTCTAGACCACGTCCAGAGGCACCACTATTCTAGGCGACGCTCAGATGCCCAGACACTTTAGGCTTAAAATGCCCCACTTCTCTAGACGACGATCAGAGACCCCACTACTCTCGGCGACGTTCAAAGGCCCCACTTCTCTAGACGATGTCCAGAGGCAAAACAATTCTAGGCGACGTTCAGACGCCCAGACACTTATGAGGCTTTAAATTCCCCATTAAATTGATAAATTAGATTCAGAATAAATAAAAAATTTAATTGTGAAACGTCCAAGATCCAAATTTCACTACAAAATTCTTAAAAGTACAAACAATCAAGAAGAGAGGGAGGGGGGATATAGAGGGAGAGGGGGAGAGAGAGGGTCTGATAAAGAGGGAGGGAGAGAGAGAGAGAGTATGATCGTTTTGCAACGAAAAGTAAAACCTGTAATTGGAACACAATCGGATCGTCTCTGTCTATCTCAAATGGTAGAAAGAGAGGTCCGATCGACCTCAAGCCTCGGAGTCCCACTATAGTGTTTTTAGTCTTCGAATGGTTTAATCAAGCGAGCGACAGAGTACCTGGACCGATTGCGCTACTTTTCATTAGAATTCTGTTATCGATTTTAAAAAATTTTTAACGGCTATAGATTTTTTTACTTAAAATTTCATCTTTTTGGTATAAAATTAATCGTTTTTGTTGAAAATTCATTCCGTTAGCTGAAAATGTAACAATTTAGTTGATTTTATTTTTTTTTAATCTATTGAAAATTAATTTTTTCAACTGGAAATTTAATTCTTAAATTTTTTCTGGAAAATACGTATTTTTTGGAAAAATTTTATATTCTTGATTGAAAACTCGTCTGTTTGGTTGCAAATGGAACTATTTTACTAAAAATTAATTTTATTTGGATAGAAATTGATCTTCTTATCGGAATTTTAATTATTCTATTTGAAGATGAAAATTTACATTTTTTAGTTAAAAGCTCATGTATTTTGTTGTAAATTCATCTTTTTGGCAACAAATAAATCTTCTTTTTTGAACATTCACCTTTTTGGTAAAAAATTCATGTATTTTGTCAAAAACACATTTTCTTTGGTAAGAAATTAATTTTCTTGGTCGAAAATTCATGCTCGTTCGTTAAAAAGTTAACTATTTTGTTGAAAAATCGTGACTTTATTTTATTGGAAATTATTTTTTTACTGAAAATTTAATCATTACATTTTTTCTTGAACATTAATATTTTGGTTGGAAATTCATCTCTTTGGTTGAAAATTCAACTATTTTCTAAAAATTTTATTTAATTTCGTTGAAAAATAAGTGAAGATTCAATTAATCTTTTTCAAGATGAAAACTTATATTTTTTATTTGAAAGCTCCTGTATTTTGTTGAAAATTCCACTATTCAGTTATTTTTATTTTTTTTATACTGTTGGAAATTAATTTTTAACTGCAAATTTAGTAATTGAATTTGTTCTTGAAAATTCGTCTTTTTTGGTAGAAATTTAATATTTTTCATTGAAAATTCATCTCTTTCGTTGAAAATTTAAATATTTAGTACAAATTTGAATTAATTTGGTTGAAAATTAACTGAAAATTTAATTATTCTATTTTAAGTTGAAAATTTATATTCATTCATTTAAAAGCTCATGTATTTTGTTGGTGGAAAATTTATCTGCTTGGTTGAAAATTAATTTCTTTCGTTAAAAATTGAACTATTTTTTTAAAAAATATTTTTTTTTATTTTATTTGAAATTATTATTTTGAACTAAAAATTTTATCATTCTGTTTGAAAAATAACAGAAAATTTAATTATTCTATTTCAAGTTGAAAATTTATATTTTTTAGTTGAAAGCTCATGTATTTTGTCAAAAATTCATCATTTTTGGTAATGCTTTAAATTTCATTTCTCTGACTGAAAATTTAACTATTGTGTTGAAAATTCGTATTTTTCTAATTTGTATTTCAAATTTAATTATTCAACTTTTTGTTGAAAATTCGTCTTTTTTGTACCAAATTCTTTCGTTGTTGAAATTTGATTACCAGATTCTTCGTTTTCTAAGTTTCCAATGATCTATAATAATTTAACTTTTTTTGCTAAATTTTTAAAATTGATTATTTTGATTTTTTAAAATTATTAATTATTAATTTTATTTTGTAAATTAACTTTTTACCTGAGACAAATAAGTAAAATAAAAGTATAAAACTTCCAGTAAATCACATTTCAAAGTTCTTTGCAATAATTCAACATGATCAATGATTCTGAAAAACAATTGAAAATTTAAACAATTTGTGCAGTTATGTAAATATCTGTAAAGTTCTATAGAGTTTGAATACTTTACTCTTTATTGCTTTATTTAATCTTATTCCAGATAAACATTTCAGGGAAATGTTTCAAATTACTAAAGTTGCATTATCCAACACCTGTTTCACTTTAATCGATGAATAAAATAATAATTAGTAGTAAGCGTAAATGCGTTAACTGGGTGAGTCGTTCCAAATAAGAAAAAGAAATTAATTTTTTAATTTTTTGAAAATTTTGGTATCAGTCATTCAATAAATTATCATACAATTATCAACCAAAAATGAATTTTTAACTAAATAGTGGAATTTTTAACCGAAAAGATCCATTTTATACAAGTGAGCACAAATTTTCAAATAAATTAATTTTAAAGCAAATAAACATTAATTTTGAAAAAATAATTCTATTTTCCATCGAAGAAAATAATTTTGAACTAAAAAGGTCAATTTTCATCCAAGAAGATTAATTTTCCAGCAAAAAAATGAATTTTTATTAAAATACATGAATTTTAAACAAAACAGTTTAATTTTTCTATAAAAGTGAATTTTCAACTAAAATTATGAATCTTCAAATGAAAAAGATAAAGTATCCAAAAATAGAATCGCTCAATTTTCAGAGAAAAAAAATAATTTTCAAACAAGTGAAATTAATTTTTAACTAAATAGTTAAGTTTTTAACCGTAGGAATTTATTTTCGACTTTCATTCAAGAAGATTAATTATCTGCCAAAAAGCTGAATTTTTTACAAAAAGCATGGATTTTCAAATAAAATGATAAATTTTAAATAACAAAAAATAATTTTTTACCAAAAAGATGAATTGTTATTAAAATACATGAATTAAAAAGAAAATAGTTAAATTTTCCTATAGAAATGAATTTTCAACTAAAATGATGAATCTTCAACCAAAAAATAAATTTTGAACTAAATAGTTAAATTTTCGAGCAAAAAGATGAACTTTTAACTAAAAAAGATAAATATCTAAAAATGGAATAAGTAAATTTGTAGTAAAAAAATTAATTTTCAAACAAATAAAATTAATTTTGAAGAAAATAATTAAATTTTTAACCTAAGAAATCATTTTTCAACTGAAAAGCTAAATTTTCATTCAAAGAGGATCAATGTTCTACCAAAAAAGTTGAATTTTGAACATAATTCATGAATTTTCAATCAAAAATATGAATTTTTATCCAAGAAGATTAATTTTCTACCAAAAAGATAATTTTCAACCAAAAAAATTAATTTTCTACCAAAAAGGTGAATTTTTATTAAAATACATGAATTTTCAAGAAAATAGTTCAATTTTTCGAAAGTTGAATTTTCAACTAGAATGATGAATCTTTAACCAAAAAACGAATGTTGAACTAATTAGTTTAATTTTTAAGCAAAAAGATTAACTTTTAATTAAAAAAGATAATTTTGTATCCAAAAATAGAATAAGTAAATTTTGAGTGAAATTTTTTTTTGCAAACAAATAAAATTAATTTTTAACAAAATTATTAAATTTTTGACGTAAGAAATGAATATTTAACTAAAAAGCTAAATTTTTATTAAAAGAGGATCAATTTTCTACCAAAAAGTCTGAATTTTTAACAAAATTCATGAATTTTCACTCAAAAAGATAAATTTTCATCCAAGAAGATTAATTTTCTACCAAAAAGATGAATTTTCATTACAATGCATGAACTTTCAAGAAAATAGTTAAATTTTTCCAAAGAACATAAATTTGCATACAAAAATAGATGAGGTAAATTTTCAGTCAAAGAAATTAATTTTCAATAAAAAAAATTTTTTTTACCAAAAAGATGAATTTTTATTAAAATACATGAATGTTGAAGAAAATAGTTACATTTTTCTATAGAAATAAGCTTTCAACTGAAATTATGAATCTTCAATCGAGAAATTAATTTTTAACAAAATAGTTACATTTTCAAGCGAAGAAATTTATTTTCAACAAAAAAAATCAATTTTCAACCAAAAAGATTCATTTTCTGTCAAAAAGGTGAATTTTTAACAAAATGCATGGATTTGCAACTAAAACGATAAATTTCCAATCAAAAAAATTAATTTTTTATCAAAAAAATGAATTTTTATTGAAATACATGAATTTTAAAGAAAATGATTAAATTTTTCTATAGAAGTGAATTTTTAACTAAAACAATAAATCTTCAACAAAAAAATGAATTTTTAACTAACTAATTTAAATTTAAAGGAAAAAGGTGATATTTTCTACCAAAAAAAGATAAATTTTCAAGAAAATACATGAACTTTCACTAAAAAACATACATTTGTTTCCGAAAACAGAATCAGTAAATTTTCAGAAAAAAAATTATTAATTTTCAAAGAAATAAAATAAATTTTTAACAAAACAGTTAAATTTTCAACCAAAAAGAGTAGTTTTCTACCAAAAAGGTGAATTTTAAACAAAATGCATGAATTTTCAACAAAAAGATAAATTTTTAACAAAAGTGATAAATTTTGAACCCAGAAGATTAATTTTCCACAAAAAAATGAATTTATAACAAAATGCATGAATTTGCAACCAAAAAGTTGACTTTCCT
This sequence comes from Andricus quercusramuli, assembly GCA_932178445.1. NCBI lineage: Eukaryota > Metazoa > Arthropoda > Insecta > Hymenoptera > Cynipidae > Andricus > Andricus quercusramuli. The sequence continues at coordinate 13,660 of CAKNXH010048521.1, forward strand.
GCAAAAAAAAACAAACAAATTTTCAATAAAAGACAAGAACTTTTAAATAAAAAAGGTAAATTTGCATCCGAAAATATAATAGATAAATATTCAGTAAAAAATTAATTTTCAAACAAATAAAATTAATTCTTAACGAAATAATTAAATTTGTAACAGAAGAAATTAATTTTCAACTGAAAAGCTGAATTTTAGTTCAAAGAGGATCAATTTTCTACCAAAAAGGTGAATTTTTAACAAAATTCATGAATTATCAATCAAAACGGTAAATTTTCATCCAAGAAGATTAATTTTCTACCAAAAAAACGATTTTTTATTGAAATAAATGCATTTTCAAGAAAATATATAAATTTTCCATCGAAGTGAATTTTCAAATAAAATGATGAATTAAAACAGTCCCTATGGGATAAAATTCAAAAAAACTCAAGTTAAATTCAAAAGTATTTAAATGAATTTGAATAAATTTTGAGAATCAAAAAATTCTATTGATTCTTGTTAAATTGATGTGAATTTAGAGTAATTTAAGGTATATGAAAAGAATTCGGTGAAATTTATAAAAATTCAAGGTGAATTAAAAACAATTCAAATAAATTGAGAAAATTTTAAAATATGAAAAAATTAAATTAGTTTCAATTGAAATGAGCTGAGAAGAATTCAAGGGAATTCAAAAGTATTTGATGAAATGCCTAAGAATTCTAAGTGAGGTTAAAAGACTCCAGGATCAATTAGAGTAATTTAAGTATATAAAAAATTTAAAAAATAATCAAGTGAATTCAAAGCAATTCTAGAATATGAAAAAATTAATTGAATTTAGTATTCTCAAGTATTGTTAATTATTTAAACAATTTTTATAAACAAATTGAGAGATTAGCTGTTTTGAAACTAATAGGTTCAATTTGTTTACGGAAGCAAGAAAGTACGTGTTTCCAATAAGACTTTCCTACATTACTTTGAACATTTGCAATCATTATTATTTATTTAAACAATTTTTATAAACTTATTCAGAATTTGGCTATTTTTCAACGAATAGGGTGAATGTTTTACAGAATTAACTGAGAATATCATTTCGATGAATTCTTTCTATTTTGCTCTTGAAATTCATCTTCCTCGTTGGATTCAACTAGCTGATAATTAGTTTATTTCTTTATTGAAAAGTGATTTTTTAAACTGAAAATTTAGCGACTGAATTTTGATTGAAATCTTATATTATCTAATGCCTCTTATCATAAAACTTGGTACTTGAATGCTGATCCCAATGGGACTCATTTTTTTCTACTCGAGAGTGCCTTCATTGGTCGAAAGAGTAAATCCTTTTTTGAATTTGATGTGAAATCACTATCGTGATTAGATGGAAAAACGGGAAAATGGGAAAATGTGCAATCGCTGAGTCGAGGACGGTTAGGAAATCAGCCAACCTGAGGCTGTATAAGCGACAAAAGAGATCAATAATGCGCACAACCCCCGTGCTCATTTACTTAATTGTAATATCGTATAGCTAAGGGAACAGTGTTCGTGCCTGGCACTCCTCTGTGTGAGTAATAATATTCAGACGCATGTATATACTATATATAATGGCAGGAGCTTCATTATATCTATTGTATACATGTATACATATACATATATATAGATATATATACGTATTGGCATCAATTTATGGGGAGAAAGGGTGCAGTGCTGTTCTCGAACTGATAGGCCTGATATCTCCTGTTTTGCGGTGGCATCGAAAATACTGGCGGCATTCGTCTCTTTTGTCTTTCATCTTCATCATCTATCTTAACGTATACACTCTTTATCATCCTCAGTTTTATTAAAGTCAGCTTTCTCTTCATCTCAATTGAATTATAGGACAAAAAAAGGGTATTTGCTATTAGAACCGATTTTTGGTTCCAAAGGATGCAGGAGAAAAGAAGAAAACTAAAAGCAGAAGTGTCAGAAAAAAAGGAGAAGAAGGAATGCAGAAGTGCAGAAAAAAAGTAGTAAAAGGAATGCAGGAGAAAGGTGAAGAAAAGGAACGCTGGAGCGCAGGAGAAAAAGGAGTGCTGGAGCGCAGGAGAAAAAGATACGCTGAAGCGCAGGAGGAAAAAG
>CAKNXH010048527.1:316-13494 GCA_932178445.1 Andricus quercusramuli
AAAGATTCCAAAGGATTTTAAAGGCTTTAGGATATTTCAAAAAAAATTCCAAGAGCTTTAAAAAGTTTCAAGGGGTTTCAAAAGATTCCAAAGGATTTGGAAGACTTTAGTTTTTTTTTAATTCCAAGAATTTTCAAGAGCTTTGAAAAGTTTCAAGGGATTTTCAAAGATTCCAAAGGATTTTGAAAGATTCCAAAGGATTTTAGGGTATTTTTAAAAATTCCAAGGAATTTTAAAGAGATTTGAAAAGTTTTATAGGATTTCAAAAGATTCCAAAGGATTTTAAAGGCTTTAGGATATTTCAAAAAAAAATCCAAGAGCTTTAAAAAGTTTCAAGTTATTTCAAAAGATTCCAAAGGATTTGAAAGACTTTAGTTTTTTTTTAATTCCAAGGAATTTTCAAGAGCTTTGAAAAGTTTCAAGGGATTTTCAAAGATTCCAAAGGATTTCTAAAGATTCCAAAGGATTTGAAAGACTTAGGGTATTTTTAAAAATTCTAAGGAATTTTCAAGAGCTTAAAAAGTTTCAAGGGATTTCAAAAGAGTTTGAAGTATTTTAGGGTATTTTTAAAAATTCCAAGGAATTTTCCAGAGCTTCACGAAGTTTCAATGGATTCGAAAGATTTTTTAGGAATTTAAAATATTTTAGGGTATTTTCAAATATAACAGAAGATTTTAGGGTATTTTTAAAAATTCCAAAAAAAGTTCTTGAGCTTTGAAAAGTTTTAAGGGATTTCAAAAGATTCCAAGGGATTTTAAAGATTTTGGGATATTTTTTTTAAATTCCAAGGAATTTTCAAGAACTTTAAAATGTTTCAAGGGATTTCAAAAGATTCCAAAGGATTTGAAAGATTTTAGGGTATTTTTAAAAATTCCAAGGAATTTTAAAGAGATTTGAAAGGTTTTATAGGATTTCAAAAGATTCCAAAGGATTTTAAAGGTTTTAGGATATTTCAAAACAAAATTCCAAGAGCTTTAAAAAGTTTCAAGGGATTTCAAAAGATTCCAAAAGATTTGAAAAGTTCCAAAGGAATTTTCAAAAATTCCAAAGGATTTCGAAAGATTCCAAAGGATTTGGAAGACTTTAGGGTATTTTTAAAAATTCTAAGGAATTTTCAAGAGCTTTTAAAAGTTTTGAAGGATTTAAAAAAATACAGAAAGACAGGGAAGACAAAGACGACCTCTAAATTCACTTCCTTATTTTCTTCTGCTTTTTTTCTTCAAAATTATGATTTTATGAAATTATAATTGATTTATTATGAGAACAAAACTTAGACATGGGCGCTGAAATTCATGGTTATTATGAGTACGGCTTCGCAGTAGAAAGTGTGATATATGGTCAGACGCATTTATGAGATATTTTGAAGGTTATAAGATATTTACTAAATAACAAATTTAAATATGAATTAATTTTTTACTGGAATATTTTATTAAAAATTGTTGAAATCTTGGCTTGAATTTCCAGGAATGCAAGAAACGGGACATTGAAAATATTTTTATAATATTTAAAAATGAATTATATTGGAAAACGTAAAAAATTAAAAACTTCGAATTAAAGTGTTCCTAATTTGACAATTTTCAAATAGAAAAAGTTTCGAGATTTCAAAAAGAACAAAATTTTAAGTTGTAAAATTAATAATATTCAAAATTGTACAATTTCAAAAAAACAATACTGTATAATCTTTTAAAAATACACTATAATCTTTAAAATCCCTTGAAAATTTTCAAAGTTCTTGAAAAATCCTTGGAATTTTTAAAAATACCTTAAAATCTTTAAAACCTGGATTTTTTTCAAAATACCCTAAAACCTTTAAAATCTTCTGGAATCTTTCAAAACTCCTTGAAACTTTTTAAATCTCTTGAAAATTCAGTGTCATTTTTAAAAATACCCTATAATCTTTAAAATCCCTTAAAACTTTTTAAAGCTCTTGAAAATTACCTATAATTTTTTAAAATACCATAAAATCTTTCAAATCTTTTGGAATTTTTACAAATCGTTTGAAACATTTTAAAGCTCTTGGAATTTTTAAAATACCCTAAAATCTTTAAAATCCTTTGGAATCTTTTGAAACCCCTTGAAAGTTTTTAAAGCTCTTGGCATTTTTTTAAAATCCTTTGGAATGTTTTGAAACTAAAATATTTTAAATTCTTAAAAATCGTTCGAAATCCTTCAAAACTTTTTAAAGCTCTTGAAAATTCAGTGGCATTTTAAAAAATACCCTATATACTTTAAAATCCATTTAAACTTTTCAAAGTTCTTGAAAAATCCTTGGAATTTTTAAAAATACCTCAAAATGTTTTAAACCTTCTGGAATTTTTTCAAAATATCCTAGCATCTTTAAAATCATTTGGAATCTTTCAAAATCCATGGAAACTTTTTAAAGCTTTTGAAAATTCCGTGGCATTTTTAAAAATACCCTATAATCTTTAAAATCTGTTAAAATCTTTTAAAACCCCTCAAAAATAATCAAAGATCTTGAAAATTCCCTGGAACTTTTAAAAATACCCTATAATCTTTAAAAACCTTTGAAACTTTTCAAAGCTTTTGCAAATTCCCTGGAATTTTAAGAAATACCATAAAATTTAAAATTTTTTTTGGAATCTTGTGAAACGTTTTAAAGCTCTTGAAAATTCCCTGCAATTTTTTAAAATACCATAAAACCTTTCAAATCTTTTGGAATTTTTACAAATTGTTTGAAACATTTTAAAGCTCTTGGAATTTTTAAAATACCCTAAAATCTTTAAAATCCTTTGGAATCTTTTGAAACCCCTTGACAGATTTTAAAGCTCTTGGAATTTTTCTTAAATCCTTTGGAATGTTTTGAAACTAAAATATTTTAAATTCTTAAAAATCGATCGAAATCCTTCAAAACTTTAAAGCTCTTGAAAGTTCCTTGAAGTTAAAAAAATACCCTAAAAACTTTAAAATCTTTTGGAATCTTTTGAAATCCCTTGAGACATTTTTAAACTCTTGAAAATTCCCTGGAATTTAAAAAAATAACCTAAAATCTTTAAAATCCTACCGAATCTTTCAAGATCCCTTGGAATTTCTAAAAATACCCTAAAATCTTTAGAATCCTTTGAAATCCCTTGAAACATTTTAAAGCTCTTGAAAAATTCTGGGAATTTTTGAAAATAACTTAACATCTTTCGAAATCCCTTGAAACTTTTTGAAGCTCTTTCAATTAAAAAAAAAAGAACTAAAATCTTTAAAATCCTTTGGAATCTTTAAAAATCCCTTGAAAAGTTTTAAAGCTCCTGGAATTTTTAAAAATACCAGAAAATTTTTTTAATTCTTTGGAATCTTTTGAAATCTCTATAAACATTTTGAAGCTCTTGAAAGTTCCCTGCAATTTAAAAAAAATACCCTGTAATCTTTAAAATCCTTTCGAATCTGTTGAAATCACTTGAATCTTTTTAAAGCTCTTGAAAATTCCCTGGAATTTTTAAAAATAATCTAAAATCTTTAGAAATCCTTTGAAACGTTTTAAAGCTCTTGGAATTTTTAAAAATACCCTAAAATCTTTAAAATCCTTTGGAATCTTTAAAAATCCCTTGAAACTTTTTAAAGCTCCTGGAATTTCTAAAAATACCAGAAAATCTTTCAAATTCTTTGGAATCTTTTGAAATCTCAATAAACATTTGAAAGCTCTTGAAAATTGAAAGTTCCTTGGAACCTTTTAAAGTACTCTAAAATATTTATAATTCTTTAAAATATTTTGAAATACCTTGAAATTTTTTGAAACTCATGAAAAGTCCCCGGAATTTTTAAAAATATCCTAAAATCTTTCGAATTCTTTAAAATCCCTTTAAATTACTGAACTTAATAAAAAATTCTAGGAATATTTTTAAATATCTCAAGATGTTCTAAATTCTTTAAAATCTTTATAATACCTTGAAATATTTGAAAATTGTAAGTAGTTAAATTAAAAAAAAAATTAATCAAACAGTAGAATTTTCAACCAAATAGTTAAATTTTCAACAAAAAATGTAATAGTTGACATATCAACCAAAATAAAAAGTTATTTCAACAAAATAATTAAATTTTCAATAAAATATGTAATAGTTGATATTTTATTTAAAAAATAAAAATAATAGTCGAATTTTAAACCTTCAAAGATGAATTTTCTAAAAAAAAAGGATGAATTTTCAATGCAAAAGGACAAATTTTCTGCCCGAGTAGACGAATTTTCAACGAAACAGTTGAATTTTCGACCAAAAAACATGATTATTTAACAAAATATTTTACTTTACAACAAATAATTAAATTTGCAACACAATAGTTGAATTTTCTTCCACAAAGATGAATTTTCAGCAAAATAGTCGAATTTTCAAAGAAAAAGGACTTGAAAAAATAAAATTTTTAACAAAGAAGTTAAATTTTCAAAAAATTAGTTGAAATTTTGAACAAATAGTTGAATTTTAAACCTTCAAAGATGAATTTTCAACCAAATGGTCCAATTTTTAATCAAGAAAGATTAAACTTCAACCAAAAAAGTTGCACTTTCAACCAAATTTTCAAGCCAAAAAGACGATTTTTTTAGAAGAAAGTTGAATTTTCAACTTAAAAAGATGAATTCTCGAAAAAAAATGTAATGGTTGATATTTCAACAAAAACAGATGAAATTTCTACCAAAATAGATACATTTTACAACCAAAAAGACGAATTTTCAACCAAGACGATTAATTTTCTACAAAAAAAAAAAAAAGAATTTTCAATAAAAAACCTGAATTTTCAAACAGCTACAGGAATTTTCAAAAAAATATATACATTTGCAAACCAAAAAAGGAAAAGTTATATTTCCAGTAAAAAAATAATAATTTTCAACAAAAAGACAGCGAATTTTCATAACAATAGTCAAATTTTCAACTAAAGAAATGAATTTTGAACTAAAATGACAAATTTTTCAACGAAAAAGTTGTATTTTCGACAAATAACGTTTTTTTTAGTCAAGAAAGAAAAAAAAATCATCCAAATTGTTGAACTTTTACGCCAGAAGACAGATGTTCTATTAAATTGTTGAATTTTCAAACCGCAAATATGAATTTTCAACAAAAAGTTATTTTTCAACCAAAAACAAAAAGGAATTTTCAACAAAATAGATAAATTTTCAATGAATAATGAAATAGTAGATATATAAATATTTTTTAATAAAAAAGAAAATGTACTTTTTAAATAAAAAACAGTTGAATTTAACTAAAAAAGGCTTCCAGGTTTTGTCTGACTTAAGACTACCCTGGATTTTTTTATTTTCACCCTTAAATTCAATACTACAACAAGTAAATTTATTGAAAAATAGGAGACTTTAAAAAAAATTATTATTATAATTACTATTTTTACTTGTTTTTTAATTATTTTTACATTTAGAAAAGAAGAAACAATCTTTTATACAAAATTGTATTGTTTTTAAATAAAAGAAAATATAAAGTTAGTTAAATAAACCATTTTTATACGTTTTAATTATTTCCCCTTCTCAAAATTCCTGCATTAAGAATTAAATCGTAATACTTATACACTCAGAAAAATGTTTGTTTGAATCAAACAAACACTGGGCTGACCCTATAGCAAAGATAAAATTTGTTTTCAAATAAAATTTGTTTGGCATCAAATAAACGGTGTGTGTGCATCAAATAAATTTTGTGTAAATCCACTAAATATTTATTTTACTCGAGATTTTAATCCATATCAAAGAAAAAATTTGTTTGATACAAATAAATATTTTTCTGAAAGTTTAAGTGTCACGATTTAAGACATATAAAAATGGTTTATTTAACAAATTTGGTTTTCTCTCATTTAAAAACTATACAATTTTGTATAAAAATATTGTTTCCTCTTTTTTAATAAAGTAAAAATAAATGTTTACTCTTTCCCTTATTTTTTGTCAAATTTACTTATTGTAAAATTTAATTTAAGGGCGAAAATAAATAAATCCAGGGTGGCCGTAGGTCGGGGAAAATCTGGAAAACTTTTTTGATTAAATTCAACTGTTTTTTATTTAAAATAAAAATATTTTTTCATTGAAATAATATTTATATATCTCTTATTTCATTTTTCATGAAAAAATTATTTTTTTGGTTAAAATTCATCTCTATGGTATTGGGTTGCAAATTCGATTTTTTGTTGACTTTTTTTTTACTGAAATTACTGAAAATTCAACCATTTGTTTAAAAATTCTGGTATTTTGTTGACATTTTTTTTTAGAAAATGAATATTCTTGAAAGACTTTGAAAGATTTAATTTTTTTTAATTCCGAGGACTTAACATGAGCTTTAAAATGTTTAAAAGTAATTTTGAAAGAATCCAAAGGATTTAAAAAAGATTTTAGTGCAATTAAAAAAATTCCAAGGAATTTTCAAGAATTTTGAAAAGTTTTACAGGATTTCAAAAGATTCTAAAGGGATTTACAGATTTTAGGGTATTTTTAAAAATTTTAAAGAATTTTCAAGAGCTGTTAAAAGTTTCAAGAGATTTTAAAGGATCTTAAAAATTACAGTTTTTTTTTAATTCCAAGGAATTGCAAGAACTTTAAAAAGTTTCAAGGGTTTTCCAAAGATTCTTGAGAATTTAAAATATTTTAGGATATTTAAAAATATTACAAGGCATTTTAGGGTATTTTTAAAAATTTCAAGTGATTTTAAAGTTTTCATGGTATTTTTGAAATGGTAGGGAACTTTCAAGGCCTTAAAAAATTTTAGAGATTGCAAAAGATTCCAAAGGATTTTAAGGTATTTTTAAAAATTACAAGAGTTTCAAAAATTTTCAAGGGATTTTGAAAGATTCCAAAAGATTTTAGGGTATTTTTAAAAATTCCCTGGAATTTTTTAAAATACCGTAAAATCCTTTGAAATCTTTCAAAATCCCTTGAAAAATTTAAAAATACCTTAAAATCTTCCAAAATCCTTTGAAACTTCTTGAAGCTCTTAAAATTCCTTGGAATTTTTTTAAATACCCTATAATCTCTAAAATCTTTCAAAATCCCGAATTCGAAAATTCGCGAATGATAAAATTTCCAAATAATAAAATTCCCGATTGATAAAGTTCACGAATTAAAAATAATAAAATTCCTGAACAATTCGTAAATAATAAAATTTTCGAATAATAAAATTTCCTAATAATAAAATTTCCGAATCGGGACATTCCCTAATGATAAAATTCCTGAATAAGAAAGAAATCCCTTCAAACTTCTCAAAGCTCTTGAAAATTCCTTGTAATTTTTAAAAGTACCTTAAAATTTTTTAAATCACTTGGAATCTTCCAAAAACCGTTGAAACTTTTTGAAGCTCTTAAAATTCCTTGAAAGTTTTAAAATACCCTATAATCTTTAAAATCTTTGCAAATTCCTTGAAACATTTTAAAGCTCTTGAAAATTCCCTGGAATTTTTTTAAATACCATAAAATCCTTTGAAATCTTTCGAAGTTCCTTGAAACTTTTTATAGCTCTTAAAATTAAAAAAAAAATTAAAACCTTTTGAAGTCCCTTGAAACATTTTAAAGCTCTTGAAAATTCCATGGAATTTCTAAAAATACCCTAAAATCTTCTAAATCTTTTGAAACCCCTTGGAATTTTTAAAAATACCTTAAAATCTTTAAAATCCTTCGGAGCCTTTCAAAATTCCTTGACACTTTTGATAAATGTTCTTAAAATGTCTTGCAATTTAAAAAATACTTGAAAATCCCTTGAAACTTTTTGAAGCTCTTAAAATTCCTGGAATTTTTTTAAATACCCTATAATTTTCAGAACCACTTGAAATCCTTTGAAACATTTCAAAGCTCCTGAAAATTTCCTGGAATTTTTAAAAATACTCGAAAATGTTTTGGAATCTTTCGAAGTCCCTTCAAACTTCTCAAAGCTCTTGAAAATTCCTTGAAGTTTTTAAAAATACCTTAAAACCCTTTAGAATCTTTCGAAATCTCTTGAAAGTTTTTAAAGCTCTTAAGAATTTTTAAAAATACCTTAAAATCTTTATAATCCTTTGGAGTCTTTCTAATTTACTTGAAATTGTTTAAAGCTCTTAAAATTCCTTCGAATTTTTTAAAATACCCTATAGGCTTCAAAATCTTTTGAAATTCCTTGAAAAATTTTTAAACTCTTGAAAATTCCTTGAAATTTGAAAAAATACTCTAAAATTTTCAAAATCCTTTGGAATCTTTCGAAATCCCTTGAAACTTTTTAACGCCCTTGGAAGTTTTAAAAATACTTTTAAATCATTTGGAATCTTTCAAAATTCCTTCAAATTTTTCAAAAGCTCTTGAAAATTCTTTAGAATTTTTAAAAATATTTAAAAATTCTTTGGGATTTTCAAAAATGCCTTAAAACTTTTTTTAGCTCTTCAAATTCCCTGGAATTTTTTAAAATACCCTAAAATATTTCAAATCTTTTGGAATCTTTTGAAATCCCTTGAAACTTTTTAAAGCTCTTGGAATTTTTAAAAATACCTTAAAATCTTTAAAATCCTTTGGAATCTTTCAAAATTCCTTGAAACTTTTTAAAGCTCTTAAAATTCCCTAGAATTGTTAACAATACCATATAAAATTTAAAATCAATTGGAATCTTTTGATATCCTTTTACACTTTTCAAGGCTCTTGAAAATTTCTTGGAATTTTTAAAAATACTCTAAAATGCCTTGTAATGTTTTTAAATACCCTAAAATATTTTAAATTCTTAAGAATTTTTTGAAATCCCTTGAAACTTTATAAAGCTCTTGGAATTTTAAAAAATACACTTATAGCTTTAAAATCTTTTTGGAAGACCTTCAGATTATTGAAATGTACTGAAAATTCCTTGGAATCTTTGAAAATATCCTAAAATATTTACAATCCTTTGAAATCCCTTGTATCACTTGAAAATTCTTTGAAACTTAGAAAAATACCCTAAAATCTGTAAATCCCTTTGGAAATCCTGTAAAACTTGTCAAAGCTCTTAAAAATTCCTTGTCATTTATTTTTAAGGCAGTAAAATCTTTAAAATCCTTTGGATTTTTTCAAAATTCCTTTGAAACATTTTAAAGCTCTTGAAGATTCCCTGGAATTTTATAAAAGTACCCTACAATCATTAAAATACTTTGGAATCTTTTGAAATCCCTTCAAGCTTTTCAAAGATCTTAAAACTTCCTTGGAATTTTTAAATATACCCTTAAATACTTTAGAATCTTCCAAAATCCTTTGAAACTTTTTAAAGCTCTTAAAATTCTTAATAATTTAAAAAAAAATACCAAGAGCTTTAAAATGTTTCAAGGGATTTCAAAAGATTTTAGAGATTATAGGGTATTTTAAAAGATTCCAAGTAAAGGAATTTTTAAGAGCTTTAAAAAGTTTTGAGGCATCTAATGATTTTAAGGTATTTTTAAAAATTCCAAGAGCTTTAAAATTTTTCAGAGGATTTCGAAAGATTTCAAAGGATTTTATGGGATTTAAAAAAATTCCAGGGAATTTTCAAGAGCTTTAAAATTTTTCAAGGGATTTCAAGAGCTTTAAAATTTTTCAAGGGGTTTCAAGAGATTTCGAAGGATTCTAAAGATTTAAGGGTATTTTTAAAAATTCCAGGAATTTTCAAGAGCTTTAAAATTTTTCAAGGGAATTCGAGAGATTACGAACAGTTTAAAGAATTTTAAAAAATTCCAATTTTTTAAGAGATTTCAAAGGTTCCAAAGAATTTGAAATATTTTATGGTATTTTTAAAAACTCCCGGGAATTTTCAAGAGCTTTAAAATCGTTCAAGGGATTTCAAAAGATTCTAAAAAAGTCTAAAGATTTTCGGATATTTTTTTTAATTCCAAAGGGTTTTAAAGAATTTAATGTATTTTTAAAAATTCCAAGGAATTTTCACGAGCTTTGAAAATTTTGAAGGAATTTTGAAAGATTCCAAAGGATTTTCTAGGTCTAAAGGAATTTTTAAAAATTTCAAGAGCTTTAAAAAGTCTCAAGGGATTTCGAAAAGTTCCAAAGGAATTTAGGGTATTTTTTAAAAATTCCAAAAGCTTCAAAAATGTTCAAGGGATTTGAAAGATTCCAAAAGATTTTAAAGATTTTAGGGTATTTTTAAAAATTCCAGGGAATTTTCAAGAGCTTTAAAATGTTTCAAGGGATTTCAAAAGATTTTAGAGACTATAGGGTATTTAAGAAAATTCAAAGGAATTTCAAGAGCTTTAAAAAGTTTCAAGGAATTTAAAGATTTTAAGGTATTTTTTTAAATTCCAAAAGTTTTAAAAAGTTTCAAGGGATTTTGAATGATTCCAAAGGGTTTTAAATATTTTAATGTATTTTTAAAAATTCCAAGGAATTTTCTAGATCTAAAAGAATTTTAAAAAATTTCAAGAGCTTTAAAAAGTTTCAAGGGATTTCGAAAGATTGCAAGGCATTTTAAAAATTTTCAAGAGTTTTAAAAAGTTTCAAGGGATTTCGAAAGATTCCAAAGGATTTTAGTGTATTTTTAAAAATTCCAAGGAATTTTCAAGAGCTTTAAAAAGTTTCAAGGGATGTTCAAGAGCTTTAAAAAGTTTCCAGGTATTTCGAAAAATTCCAAAGGAATTTCGGGTATTTTAAAAAATTCCAAGAGTGTTTCAAGTTCCGAGGAATTTTCCTGAATTAAAAAAAAATCACAGCGGATTTCAATATATTTTAAAGAATTTTAAATATTCTACGTTATTTTAAAAGGCCCCCTTCTAAAAAGTCCTTCATTAATAATTAAATCGCGATACTGACACACTCAGAAAAATGTTTGTTTGAAGCAAACAAACATTGGTCTAACCCTATATCAAAGATAAATTTTGTTTCCAAATAAAGCTTGTTTGGCTTAAACAAATGTTGTGTTTGCATCAAATAAATTTTGTTTAAATTAATTAAATATTCATTTTAACCCATATCAAAGAAAGAATGTTTGTTTCAAACAAACATTTTCCTGAGAGTAAGTACAATTAAATATTTCTGTCCAAGACTTGTCATATCACCCTCACTTTAATTTATATTTTGAATTAAAATTGGAAACAACACTCAAATTAAAAAAGTTCAAGTTTGAACGCCTAAAATATTCTATCTGGAATTTTATTATACGTACAAAATTAAAAAGAAGCTAACTGATAACGCATAATGACAAATTTTTAAATAATAAGAGTTCTAGAATTTTTATAAAAAGAAATCTCTTGAAATTCTTTGAAATCTTATAAAAGAACTAAAAATCTTTAAACTCCTTTGCAATTTTTTGATAACCTTAAAAATCCATAATTCAAGAGGATATAGAAAAATACAAGATAAATTAGAAAAATAATCCATAATTCTAGACGAATTATATAAATAATCCAAAATTCAAGAGGAATTAGAAAAATAATCCAATATTGAAGAGGATTTGGAAAAATAATCCAAAATTTAAGAGGATATAGAAAAATACAAGGTAAATTAGAAAAATAATCTATAATTCTAGAGGAATTAGAAAAATAATGTTAAATCAAGAGGAATTAGAAAAATAATCCAAAATTCAAGAGGAAATAGAGAAATAAACAAAAATTTAAGAGGATATAGAAAAATACAAGATAAATTAGAAAAAGAATCCATAATTCAAGAGAAATCAGAAAAATAATCCAAAATTCAAGAAGAATTAGACAAATAATCCAAAATTCAAGAGGATACAAACCAAAATTCCAGATAAAGTCGAAAAATGATACAAAATTTAAGAGCAATTAGAAAAACAATAGAAAATTCGAAAAGAATTGGAAGAATACATAATCCAAAATTCAATAGGAATAAGAAAAATAATCAAAACGTCAGAATGAATAAAAAAGAAATCCAAAATTCAAGAGGATATAGAAAAATAATAGAAAAAAGCAAGATAAATTAGAAAAATAATCCATAATACAACAGGAATTAGAAAAATAATAAAAACGACAGCAGATAATGAATTTAAAAAAATCCAAAATTCAAGAGGATATAGAAAAATACAAAAAAAAATACAAAAATTATACACAATTCAAGAGGAAGTAGAAAAATAATTCAAAATTCAAGAGGAAGTAAAAATATAATCAAAAATTCAAGAGGAAGTAGAAAGATAATCAAAAATTCAAGAGGAAGTAGAAAAATAATCCAAAATTTAAGAGGATATAGATCAAATTTCCAGATAAAGACGAAAAATAATACAAACTTCAAGAGCAATTTTAAAAACAATACAAAATTCGAGAGAAATTGGAAAAATAAATAATCCAAAATTCAAGAGGAATTAGAAAAATAATCAAAATGAATAAAACAGAAGTGCAAAATTCAAGAGGATATAGAAAAATAATAGATAAATACAAGATAAATTAGAAAAATAAACCATAATACAAGAGGAATTAGGAAAATAATCCAAAATTCAAGAGGATATAGAAAAATGATCTAAAATTCAAGAGGATATAGAAAAATAATAGAAAAAAAAACAAGATAAATTAGAAATATAATCCATAATCCAAAAGGAATTAGAAAATTAATCCAAAATTCAAGAGGAATTAGAAGAGTAATACAAAATACAAGAGGAATTACACAAATAATCCGAATTTTACTGCGTAATTTTCAATTTGACAAGAATCCATGTGATTCATAGGCTTATCACCGATCCTTACCAATCTTATCCGAGGTCCTACGAAATCAGGAAGGTTCGAATGAGATTATTACAACTTCACAACACCAAAATGTAAGAGGTTAGAGACAAAAATTCCAGATAAAGTCGAAAAACAATCCAAAATTCAAGATGAATTAGAAAAAAAATTGCAAATTCAAGAGGATAAAGAAAAATAATACAAAACTTAAGAGGATATAGACAACAAATCCAGATAAAGTTGAAAAATAATAAAAAATTCAAGAGTAATTGGCAAAAATAATCCAAAATTCAATAGGAATTAAAAAAATAATCCAAAATTTAAGAGGATATAGAACAAAATTCCACAATAAGTCGAAAAATAATCCAAAATTCAAGAGCAATTAGAAAAATAATCCAGAATTCAAGAGCAATTAGAAAAACAATAGAAAATTCAAGAGGATTTGGAAAAATAATCCAAAATTAATGAAAAATTAAAGAAATAATCCAAAATATAAGAGGAAAAAATAAAAAATTTAAGATGAATTAGAAAAATAAATGCAAATTCAAGAGGATATAGAAGAATAATCCAAAATTCAAGAGGATATAGAAAAATAATCTAAAATTCAAGACGATATAG
>CAKNXH010048528.1:0-10046 GCA_932178445.1 Andricus quercusramuli
AAAAAATGTATAACTAAAATATGCTATTGTTTTTTATCAGAAGTCTACAGATTTACAAATTCCTTGTCTTTTCCCTGATTTTCTACTGAAATATTTTTCATTTTCCCAGAACATTTATATTTGAAGGCCAGCCTGTTAAGCATGTTAAGCTCAATGTTCAACCAAGGAGATGAATCTTTAATTGAAATGATGACTCTTGCAGCAAAGTTGACGTCAACACAGTTTCATTTTTTTATAAATACAATTTTAATACATCGTCAACTCAACCCAACCTTTAGATTTTAAAACCAATATTGTTTTTCAGTTATTAAATGAAATGTTAATAATAAAGTAATTTCAAATGTCTTTAAATCTATGGGAAAACTTGAAATCTGGTTAAATTCTTCGGACACTTTCCAATCCCGTGAAATCATCAAAAATTTCTTGTAAGAACTTTGAATCGCTTTTAACATTTGAAATCAAATTTAATCTCTCAAGTTCTATAAAATCTCTTAAATTCCACTAACATCTGTTGAAATTCTATAAAAATTTTCCATAATTTTATGTAATTAATCTCAAACATTCATCATACTATATAAGATTTCCACTTAAACGATGAATTGCACTTAAATTTAGAATATTATATAAATTGTGATAAGCTTAATACCTATAATCTCTGAGATAACGAGTATCAGATATAGTATATAATCTGAGGAAGAACTAGAATATACCTTAGTTGAATTGTTAATTCAAGTCTTCATTAATATATTAATTAGCTTTTCCCTTTACTAGGAAAGATGAAAATTTTTTCTACTCTAGTCTTGTCTTTGGCGGTTATCCTCAATTCTACTGGTAAATATAATAATTATGTGTCTAATAAAAAAAATGGAATCGAAAAGTGTCCCTATTTACCTGGAATTCGAACCATATGTGGTCGTACACATATGGTACATTCCCACGGGCTCAAACGCCAAATTGCGCAAAATGATTTAGGGATGGAGAGGGTTAATAAAATGGAACAGTTTCCAATAAGGAGGGGACTAGAAAATCTGGCTTGAAAAAAGTTTTTGGTGAAAAAAATATGGAGAGTATCGTCGTCTAGAAACAAGTTCGAATTTAAGCGAAAATCCACTAAGCGAAAAGAAAAGAATGTTTCAAACAGAAGAAAAAAGGGCAATAGGGAAAAGATTGTGAAATCTGTAGAAAAGATTACATAAGGAAAAATTGTTCTCCCTCTTTTTTCAATTAAGACATATTTCTCTAGTTTGAAGTCTCTTTGAGCTTTTCGTGAAATTCTCTTGCGAGAGTTGATTTTCCTCGAGTTTATGTTTTTAAAGCTTTTACCTAAATTGAATCCTCTACTTCTTGTTGCAGAGCTAAGTTCAGAGTTCAAATGTTTACCGGATGGCACCCCTATTCCTGGTGTTCCTCGTAGTAGATCTTCTGATTTTCCTGAAGGGTCTTCTCCGGCCAGACATTATTCTCCGGGGTCTCCGGCCAGATGTTCTCCTCCTTTCGAGCCTACTCTTCGTGTTGGGTCTAGGTCTCCTCCTGCAGAGCCGTCTCTTCGTGTCAGGTCCAGATCTCCTCTTGCCAGTGGCTCATCTTCTTTACGCTTAGGTAAACACCAAATTGGAGAACTTAAATCTGTTCGGCTTATTCCCCACGTGAATCCAAATAGGCAATTCGAAATTCGAAGATATACTTTTCCTCCCGATGCACCAATTAAAGTGAGAGGAAGATAACATGGCCTTGAGCCCATGCCAGCCAAAGAACAAACTGTATTATCAGCCCCCGATGGCGACGTCTTTGCAAGATTTGAGAGAGGAAATACTATTCTCCGTGGAATGTATCGAATGAGATTTGGCCTTCAGAAACGGGCAAAAATAAACATGTACAGCGGCGAGGTTAAATACATGACTGAAAAAGAAATCGAGGAATCTCCGTTAGGCAACGATCGCTCAATCTTAAAGTCTTTTAAAAGAATAATGGTAAACGACTAGAAAATTATATTGTTTTTCATAGCAGAATACCCAGAAGAATGACTTTTTACGTGAACACTTAAATTATCAAAAAAATAATTACTTTTCGACAAAATAGTTGAATGTTTAACCAAAGAGGGAAATCTAAACTAAAATAAAGAATTTCAAGAATATTGAAGTGCGGATTTGTTGTATGGAATTCCTCTCTCCAATTTTAAACATATTTGCAAGGTGTCAGCCTCATCGAGAAATCGGAAATCAGATTTGGAAGAGGGAAGTACTAAAGTAAAGAATTAGATTTATCCTGACTTCGAGCAGGCAATTTCAGAATGAACGACAATCCAAATTAAAGAAATATAATTTCGACTTTGGGACAGAACTTTTTACATAAAACGAAACTTATAATACAATTATAATAATAAATTTCACACTTGAAACAAAGAAATTAATGTAAAGAATTATAATTTTTATTTTCAAACTGGGAACTTCCGTCAAAAATTATAATTTAACTTGGAAAAGGAAAATGTTGACATGGAATGGGAATTTTCGAGAACAATTTGAATTCTGATTTAGAAGAAGGGAATTTTTAAAAATCCTTCTCACATGTTGGAATTCGTCACAATTTCGAACTTCTCCCTTCGGAATCTTTGGAATTCTTAAAAATTCACCGGAAAAAGTGAAAAATTTACCAGGTAAAGCCGGAATATGACCGAGAATTAAAAATTATTATTCGGGTAGACATTGTATACATTTTTTATTTAAACGATGGATTGTGTTGAAACACAAAAGATTACATAAAGTGTGACATTAGTCACATCACATAAATTACATCAGTGACATCAGTCTCGAAGAGTTTTGTAATAAAATTTTGTACTTGAAAATAACTCTGATAAAATGTAAATATCTGATCAGGACAAGCCTGGCGTCTATAATATAAGAGATAACGATTATAGGATATATGTATTATTATATAATCTGATGATCTAGAATATTCTTTATTATTAATTCATCAATTAGTTTTTCCTCTGATAAGAAAAAATGTCGATTCTTTCTACTCTCGTCGTATCCTTGATGGTTATCTACAATTCTATTGGTGAATATAATGATATAATTACAAAAATAACAAGATCCAAAGATTTTACAACTTTGAGGAAAGTTCCGCAGAAATTCTAAATGGGTTTTTTCATACTAAGGAGTTTGATAATTCTTATTTTACCTATTCTTGAATATTTGAAAACAGCTCTATGTGTTCACCAAAAAAGGAATTGGTCAATATTCTTTTTTTTTTAAATTAATTTAAAACCAAAAAGAGGAATTTTCAACCGAAATAGTTCAGTTTCTTATTGAGTTCTATTAATTCAGTTCGCGTGTATGCGGAGTAAAAGGGGGAGTAAAAGCCAAGCCTTCCCTTCGTGCCACGTTAAGGTCTCCTCCTGCCATATGTTATCTTTATGTCGTTTCATATTGTGAAAGAATGAATCATTCATCAATTAATCATTTTATAACATAAAAATCAATAAACAATTATTTTTATTGAAACATTCAAATAATCTTTACTTCATATTGTTATGAAAGTTTGAATTATTAATAACATTTGAAACTAATTTAGAGAAAATCAAAACATATTTACATATAATTTTGAAATCTGAATTCAGATACTTATTTCATACCATCAAAAACATTGACATAAATTACAGAATTGGAATGGAGGGATTTTAAAAATGAATATATTTTTATTTTCAAAATTGTAGAGTTAGGATATAGAAATTTCTTACGAATTCAACTTTCATTAAGAAAAAAATTAATAGAGACTCTTCTGATACTCGTTTACAAAAATATGTCTTCTGATATTATTTGTTAATTTTATAAACAAATTATGTAAAGGAATTCCCTTTAACACTATTCCTTACTATTTACAGTTATTTACAGCTATTTACATAAAATCTTATACCTAAAGCCTTAAATATATTTTTGACGATAGCGCGATTTGGGACGTGTTAGCGAACTTATGCTATTACATAATCATTACTTACAAATCTTTAGGCTTCTCATTTAAGCGACTTCCGTTTCCTTTTTCTTTCACTTCTCTTGTATCTCCATTTTGCCATTTTTTGCATCCATTCTTTCATTATTTTTCATTTGCTCCCCTAGCATCCTCTAACTCCTTCATCCACTCTTCCCTCAAACGATCCACCCCTAGAATCTTTACTACATTCTCTTGCCAGCTCCCTGTATCTTCCATTCCTCTCCTACATCCTTGCCATACATGCTCCCATGTTTCCTCTTCCCATTCACATATTCTGCACTTCCTGTTATCTTTATTTGTCCAATACGTACTTGCCCTTACCTCGTTTCCCAATCTAAATCTTGCTAGTCTGGTCCATCTTTTATCTCCCCATCCTTTTTCTAAATACTTTGGTACTCCTTCCCTTTTTATCATCTTATACCATATGTTATATTTTGATTCCTGAATCAACCCCCATCTTTCTATTAATTGTCTTTCTCTCTCCCGTTTTTCCACTTCTTCATAGTTGACTCCAGTCCCGTCTTCTATATCTCTAGCCTTAAAGAACTCCCTCCTTTCTTCCTCCCATCTCGTTAATTCAATCGCCCTCCCTCTCCTTTCTTCTACCTCCATCAAACACCTTCTCGCCAACTCCCCTCCCTTTCCCTCCCTCAGCTTCGTCTCAAAATTCCATGCCCTCTTTCCCGCTCTAGTACTTAATTTATCCCGTTGCGCTTCTTCTCTCACCATATATCCCGGCGTCCTCCAGTCTACCCCTAGCGTCCATCTTATATCCCTTTCTTGTAAACTTTCAATCGCTTTCCTTTCTTTCCATCCTCATATATCTGCTCCATAACCTAATACCGGCCATACCAGCGTATCAAATAGCCACATTCTCCTTCTCAAATTTTTTTCAAACCTTCTTTTTCCTATTCCCCATATCTGTTTCATTACCCCTGCTGCTTTTTTTATCCTTTCTCTTATATGAGCTCTATGATCTCCATTTGCTTGCAAGGTATATCCCAAATACTTAAACTCTTTTACTTCTAACTTTTTCCCCTTTCATCTCCCCGTCCATTCTTTCCCCTCTATTTCTAGACCTCATTATCTTTGTCTTTTCTACATTTGAATTCAACTTTTTTCTATCTAAGAATTTCTCTAATCCTGTAATCAAGCCCGCCATCCCTTCTTCATCCTCTGCCATCAATGCTATATCGTCTGCGTATGCCAGTGTATATATCTTTTCGTTCCCTATCCTAACTCCTCCCCACACTTTTCTCTTCATTTCTTCTCCCAAGTCTGATATTAATATAGTAAATAGAAGTGCGCTCAGAGGACATCCTTGCCTTACCCCTCTCACCAACCAGAAGCTATCTCCCACTTGTACTCCTACCTTTACCTTGCTTTTTGTCTCTCTAAAAATTTCCGATATTTATTTACTAAGTAGTTCAGAACATATATATTGTCCATTACCCCCATCCCTTTTCTGAACCCTGTCGGATTCGGTGGCTCTATCTTTTTCTGCACAACTTCTTTTTTTAACCTCTCCGATAAAACAGTCACATATACTTTATACAGTGTTGACATTAGTGTCACTCCTCTATAATCTCTAACCTCCTCCCCTTTGTCTTTCTTTACAATTGGTATCACTACTGCTTCTTTCCACAAGTCTGGCCACCCCTCTCCTCTCCATACTCTATTGCACATTATCCATGCCCATTCCTTCAATTCTGTCCCCCCATACATCCATAATTCATTTGGAATCTCACCTATACCAGGTGCCTTTCCATCTTTCGTCATCCCTAAAACCTTGACTATTTCCTCTCTTATAATGTCCTCCTCCTCATCTGTTTCCCTACCATCTTTTCCTCCTTTCCTAACTTTCCTCTCTACCCCTCCTAGTAATTCCATAAAATATTTTTTCCATTCTATCATCTCAATATCCTGGTTTACTCTTTTCCTTCTTCTTCTCTCTTTATTTACCACCTTCCAAACCTCTTTTTCCGCCCTAGCCTTCTCCGCTTCTTCTGCAAACCTTTTATTTTCCTCCACTTTTTTTTTGATCACACAACTCAGTACACTCCTTCTTTTTCTCATATATTCTTCTCCACTATTTCTTAATACCCTTCTCACTTCCTTCTTTTTCTGTCTACAATCCTCATCCCATCCACTTCTATCCCCGATTTTGATATTCCTGACTTTTTCTTTAAACTTTTCCTTACCTTCCATTGACCAATCCCCTCTTCCTCCTCTTTTTACTTTTGCTTCCTTTTTAGCCTTATTGTTATTTCTCCCTCTCCATTCAGTATCTTGTCTTCGGATTTTCTTCCTCGCTTTCCATCCCATTCCCCTCCGCCTCTATCTCCTGTTCACGCATTAAAATCACCTCCTATTATAAGCCTAACCCCTTGCTTATTTTCTTCCATCAGTTCTCTCATCTCCTCTGATTTCTCCTGCATATCACCGTAGCCAAAGCTTTTTGGAAAAAATTTCCGGAAATTTATGGAAAATCTATAAATTTCCGGAAATTTCAGATATCCGAAAATTTCGGAAATTTTCGGTAATTGATGGTAATTTCTCAGTCATTTATGGTAACTTATCACTTCGAGTTTGTCCAATCACTATTCACTACTCACAATCAGTTTCTCAAGCGTCAAATCATAATGAAGTGAGGTTATTATTCCGGCAGTCCTGGAAAGTGAATTTGAATCGAAATGCGCAAGCGCAACAGCAACAAAAAGTATTTTTATAACTGCTTCTTACCACGACTTTGGAATTGGTCACTTCCCGCACGCAATACATGTCTCGAGAAGCGAAAATTTCGTGCTTGCATTACACAAAAATAATTTCATCTTTTAATTGTCCTTAATTTGAACTGCCAGTGAGATATAAAATTTAATAAGGAACATTTGTCATTTAGTATTATTTCTTAATTCTTAAAACAAAGTGTATAAATAATTAATTTAGGGACAATCCACAGAAAACATTTTTGGTTTACTTTCAATATTCACACTTGAAATCTGTTTACATATTTGTTTCTAAAATTAACAGAATAAAATCAAGAGACATATTTTTATGATCAAATATCACTTCGCTGATAACAGCAAATCAAATTAATGTCGAAATGTCATTGATGAACGAGCAATCTATAATTCTCAGCATTTGTGGATAGAACTAGTTTATAATAAGCAACATTACAAGTCAACAATTTTTATCATTTCACGAACCCCTAAGTATTGAAGCCAAGTTACATTGAGTATGAAAACATTTTTTCATCCAAATGAAACAAAATTTGTAAATTCTACCGTTTATGAATCGCGACAGTGACTTCAGCGCATGCAGGGAATGGCCTCACTATCAAACCTAGTACGGAAATAAAAATCGCATTGGGCGAATTGCCTACTGTATGTCAACATGTTATATTATTATATGTATACATACATATTCACACAAACAAATTACGAACACTAATTTTTCCCTGACGTTCCCTGACCAATATAATTCCCTGACTTTATCTGCATTCGAAGTCAACCTGATAAATGGTTGTTTGAAAAAAATTATTTTGTCATACATTTTTAGCTGAGACATGCATAAATCATGCATTTATGTCTTCAAGCTCATAGTGTGCGAAGCGAATTTTGAAGAAATGAAACTTCCAGCTAGATCGATATATAGTAAGACGTTTCTACACAAGCAGATGAATTTGAAAACATCTTTTAAACTGTTATGGTAGGTACTATGACGCATTGAGTAATCAAATTTTTTCCTTGAAGCTTACTCTAATGAAATGTAAATATCTGAACAGAACAACCTTCATGCCTGTTATCTAAGAGATAACGACTATACGGTATACTATGCGATTTAATAAAGCATTCGCATATTCACCTGCTACAGTGTTAATCGAATTCTTCAGTAACACATTAAATAGTTTTTCCTCCAATCAGAAAATATGAAGATTTTTTTTACTCTCGTCCCAACTTTGGATGTCATCCTCAATTCTATTGGTGAATATAATAATATAATATATCTATAATTACAAGTACATTCCCAAGATGAATACAAGTCAGAATTTGTCCGATTTAGTCTATATGCTACCCCAATTGCTATTTTATTTCAAACTTCATTTGAGTTTTTCCGAAAAGTATTCCTATTGATACGGAATCCGTAACATATGTTCAAGAATATATTAGGTTAACCGTGAAATACACGGATACATTTTTTTCATTATTCTGTATGTAAAATGTTCTTGTATCTGCTCGTATTATTAGTTTCGAATATTTGAATAAATGATACTAAATGATGGCCAACAGCCCTACCACGCTGAAAAAAGCAGTTCTCGTTAGATCACTGAAGTTAAGCAGTGTTTGGCGCGGTTAGTACCTTGATGGGTGACCGTTCGGGAATACTACTACCTACGTGCTGTTGGCGTGTCGTGGGTGTGGTGAGCTCACACTTGTAGTTATTTACTACAAGAAACTATCCACCTAGAAACACTACCCGAATCGGGTAGTGTCACGCCTACCCCGAAAGGGAAAGGGCTTAATGGTATACATATACATACTCAAATCATAATATTAACCAGTGTTCAAATTCGTCTAACTTAAATAAGTATCTGTCTCGTATTTTATTTAATTTACCTTTACATTTAAATATGACACTTGCTAGAACAGGTTTCAGGTTAATCATCTGTTTCTTGTTGCAGAGTTGAGTGCAACTTTCGAGTGCTTACCTTATGGCGACCCTATTTCTGGCATTCCACGTAGCGGATCTTCGTATGGAAGGCTTATTTCTCCTGCTAGACCACATTCTCCGGGTTTTCCGGTCAGGCCTTCTCATCCAGCCGAGCCTTCTCTTCGTGCCAGGTCGAGGTCTCCTCCTGCCATTCCTTCTCCATTTTTAAGCCTAGGTAGACTTGGAACTGAACAACTTGAATTTGTTCGGCTGATTCCACACACGAATCCTAGCCGGCGATTCGAAATTCGAAGACACACTTTTCCTCACGATGCACCAATCCAAGTGAAAGGACTACACCATAGCCTTAAGCCCATGCCAAGCGACGAACAAACTGTATTATCAACGTCCAATGGTGACATCTTTGCAATATTTGAGAGAAGAATTACAATTCTTCGTGGAATGTTTAATAGCAGTCACAAACGAGTGAAAATAAACATCAACAGCGGCGAAGTGAAACAGATGACCAAAGAAGAAATTAAAGAATCTCCCATAGGCAAGGATCGCCCAATATCAAAGAATTTTGAAAAAATAAAGATAGGCCACTTTCCTCCAGAATATTAATTGAATTTTTTTCATGTCAAACTAAAACATAACAGAACAGACTTCATTTTCAAAATGACTTGACTTTTTCCTGATCTTACCCTGAATGTTCGGAACTGACTGATATATTTTATTAAGTACATTGTTTTATTTTAATTTCACTTATTTAACATCGTCCGAACGTTAAATTGAGAACTTGTCTCGTCGTTTCGGTAGACCAATTCTAATTAATTGTATATTAACTTTAGGAATGAATTAAATATAGACCAGTTCGAATTTTTGAGCAATTTTGTTGCAATTGAAAATGATTCAGTTTTCTTATTTATTCTCAGTCACCTGTCCTTTAATGTATTTATCGTCAAGAAGGTTTATAAACATTGCATCGTTTTTTCTCATATAAACTTCTCTCACTCGCGAACACTGAACAACTTATTCATTTTCTGTAAGATCTAATATTCAAAGACCTGCATTTTAATCTTGTATTACTTTTGATCGTCGAATCTTTTATAAACGGTAATAAATAAGTTCAAATTTTGAAATTTTGAATTTCTTGATTTCTTTAAACCAAAAAAGATTAATTTTGTATCACGAAAGATCAATTTTAAAAACAGAAGGAGAACTATTTAACGAAACGGTTGAATTTTTCAGCAAAAAAGTCAACTTGTTGCCAGAATGCTTGCATCGCAAACAAGTTAATTGAATATTCAACAACAGATAAATATTTAACTTAAGATGGAGAATTGCAATGCTCAATAGAACAAATTATTTTCCAATAAAAAAAAAGAAAGAATTTCATAAAAATAACC
>CAKNXH010048528.1:10146-38363 GCA_932178445.1 Andricus quercusramuli
AATGTAGTTAATTCCCTAACTTCTCCATGACCAATTTTTCATTTTTCCTGACCCTTAATATGCACAGACCAGAATCTTCATCTTCATGAAATTTTTATGAATTGAATTTATTTTTTCCAAGTTCAACTCGCCATAATCCAGTGGACCAGGAAACCTCCAATAACGGTAGAAATGCATTAAGTTATCAATTTTCTATGAAATTTCGGCAAAAATGTTTTTTTGTCTTGCTGACTTCGAATTTGAAGACGAATTTTGAAAAATCCAAAAAGCGGATCCAATGTGGCGGCAGAAATGTCGGATTTTAAATTTTATTTACATTTATTTTATGCAAGAGTCTTCCGCTGACTTTCAGCCAAGTAGAAGAGCAAATATTATTCGGGTTAATATCATGAGACATTATGCTGAGTGAAACCGCGGCGATTCACAATGAAAACGATGAACTTTTTGCGGATCTCGATCGGTTGGACCAGACAATCAAGAATTTTTATAAAAATAATAATAATAGTTCTGAACATAAGAGTAATTACCAGACTTGATAACAATTCGTTAGTTCATGAATAGTTAAAAGTACGCGACTTGTACAGAGCGACTTGTAGATCGTAGTTGTCAGTATGACTGCTGGGAACGTAAGACAATTACCAAGTGTCGCTTTGGGGTTTATTTGGTGCTTGCTCTGCATGTTAAGGATAGGATGGTTACATTGCTCCAAGGCACGTACTTCTGCAAGATCGGATCTTAAATAATTCCTCGTAGTGAGTTTCAGATTACGCGAGCGAGGAATGTTTATGTCCCTTCTACCGCGACTTCCGGCGATCAGTTGTATCTTCTCTAGATCGGTTACACGTCATTTGATATGAGCGAATTATGTTATTGCATGCGGTGACTAATAGCTACCGCAGCGGCCAGCGATCGTACACCTCCAATTTTGACCTTTCAGGAGTCCGGATTTTATGCGTTAACTTAACTGTATTTCCATATATCTAGTCAGACACTGTGGATTACTGCATTGTCTGACTATATACATGTTCTTTCACTTACTATCTAGGTTTTACATTAATGTTGTAAAATATAGCATTAAAATTATTTTAGTTCGAGTATGAAAAATTGACCAATCTCTTAGTTTAAAATATTCCGCCTGAAACTGAATTTCGTTTAAAATCTTTGAAAATATTTCTATGCTGATATTAGAAAGCATTTTCAAGAAAAGACACAAAATACCTCAACTACAAAATACAATTTTTGCATGTATTTCAAATAATGTTTCAAAATACACACATGTATTCTGTAGCTGCATTTCAACTACATCAGCTAATTGTATTTTTCCCGCGATGTATTTCAAATGTATTTTGTCTCAATGTAGATCGTATTTCAGATACCTCAAATACAATTTTTGTGAAATACTGCCTAGCTCTGTTTTTGAAGAATCTATATTTGATTTACAAAGCTTCAAATGGGCCATTATAGTAGATAATATCACGCATTCAAGATTACTCTAATAAAATGTGGAAATATTTGAACATAACCACCTTCATGCATGTTCTCTAACAGATTAAGACTAGACGGTATACTATGTAATTTAATGAAGCAATCAAATATTCATCAGCTACAGTGTTAATCGAATTCCTCATAAACACGTTAGATAGTTTTTCCTCGAATCAGAAAATATAAAGATTTTTTTACTCTCGTCCCAACTTTGGCAGTCATCCTCAATTCTATTGGCGAATATAACAATACAATATATCTAGAATTGTAAGTACATTCTCGAGCTCAACACAAGTCAGAATGTGTGCGATTTAATCTACATTTCACGCCAATTGCAATTTTATTTCGAACTTTATTCGAGTTTTTCCGGAATAAGTACTTTACGGAGCAAGATACCTAGAAGGCAAATGCTGAGGTTACAAATTGAACACTTAAAAAAAATTTAGATAAGTGTACAAATAAGTGTAATTGTTAAAAAGAATTTTAGCAAGTCCAACAAAATTCCCTAATTTTAATCAACATTTCCTGACTTTCCATAAGCAACAAGAATCCATGGAATTTCCGGATTTTCCAGATTGATCCTCTGTTTTTTATTGCAGAGTTGACTGCACCGTTCGAGTGTTTACCTAATGGCAACCCTATTCCTAACGTTCCTCGTAGCGGATCTTCTTCTGCTCCTGAAGGATCTTCTTCTGCTAGGCCTCACTCTCCAGGTTCTCCGGTCAGGCTTTCTCCTCCTGCTGAGCCATCTCTTCATGCCAGGTCCAGATCTCCTCATCCCTGTCGTCCTTCTTCTTTACGCCTACGTGGAATTACAATTGAACAACTTAAATCTGTTCGGCTAATTCCTCACACGAATCCGAGCAGGCGATTCGAAGTTCGAAGGTATACTTTTCCACACCATGCACCAATTAAAGTGAGAGGAAAATATCAGCATCTTGAGGACATGCCAATCGAAGAACAAACTGTATTAGCAGCATTCAATGGTGATGTTTTTGCAATATTCATGGAAAATAAGACAATTCTTCGTGGAATTTATAATATCAATAAAATACAGATGAAAATAAACATGTACAGTGGCAGGGTTGAAGATATGACCACACAAGAAATCGGAGAATCTGCCTTGTGCAAGCCGATGTCAAGGAATTCAAAAAAAATAATGATAGGGGACTTTCGTCTACCCCATTAGTTTAATTTTAAAAAAATTTTAAACTGATATATAAAATTGTTTGTGAACGGAAGTATCATCAAAATGTAACAAGTAACTGGTAGCTGTGTGACATCATTCCACAACAATATTGAAATTTTTTTCGCTAAACGGCATTGACCTTAGATACTTTTCAAACAAGTTTTGAATTTTAATTTTGAAAGTACATATACGTAAACAGGGTAGCTGCAAATTCAATTCTCAAAATTCCCTACTTTTTCACTCTCAAATTTTTCGCTTTTGCCGACGATTAATATTCAAAGGATAGAATCTTAACCTTTTAAAATTGTCAACATAGAATCTATTATAAATGAAATAAAATAGTTTAAAATTGAAATTAAAAATTTTTAAATGTATTACCCTTGATAGTTACTCAAAGTGCCTAGACTGTGTGCCTCTTACAGAAAAAAATTCCCCGAAATTTTCGTGATGTTCCCTGAACAATAAACTGCCTTGACTTTTCCCCGATTTCTCAAAGAAAATTTTACTGCGCATCTTTTTTTCTCAAAAAATTGATGTGGTTTTGGCCGCTTTCGAAACAACCCTGAAAAGTCGTATTTTTTTTAACACATTACTTGGTCTTTTTTTAACTCCAACTCGCGATAATTCAACAAATCCTACAAATAGATGAATTTTAAAAACGGTGTGTAAAAGAAATACTCTGTGAAAGTTAATGAAAATAAAAGGAAATTCGGAGATGAAATGTTCAAGAACAAAATATGAGAGTTTACCAGTGAGTAATTTAAAGAGCTGGGTTAGGAGTATTGTACAAATATTTGAAAAATAGATTTTTGAAATGATACAGGGAAGGTGTACTTCTAATATCGTATGGTACTTTATTCCATATATGGGCACCCCTTACCACAAATGATCTTTGAAGCTGACACATTCTCTGAAAAGGAATCTTAAGGATTTCATGTGTTTTACGAAGCTTAGACTTTGCTGGAAGGTCTCTGTCTACAAATTGAAATAGGTTGAATAGATACTCAGAAGCTTTGTTCTCCGTTGTGCAATGGAGAAAATTTATTGAATGCGGAGACTAGTTAATTAGTCAGAGCGTCGATTTTATTATTTATATCTGTATCTAGTAATATTTTTTCCCAATCATACGTCATTAGATGTTCATGGAATGTGTGTTCATCAATTTCAGGGAGATTCCGCACCAGTCTTTGGGTTGGTTTCGAATTTAGATTATAGGAAAATTTGCAGGTAATGTTAATCAAGTCGTCGTTAGAGTGAAAAGGAATAGCATGTTGTTTGTAGCAGACAACCTCATCAATATCTTCTACAATCATTAGGTCAATACGTTTACTGGAATGATCAGTATGGTAAGTGAAAACATCAGTCACAACCGAGAGCCCCGAAGAGTATACTAACGGAATAATAAATAATTTCGAAAAGTGTCGTAGAGCCCTAGACAAATTCCCAACAAAAGTGGACATGATTTCGTAAATCGATATTCGGATATCCGGAGAGCTATGAATATTGAGATGAAATTAGAACATTTAAGGTATCCAAAGTACACAATTAAGCCTAATAGTATACAGTTGCTTTCAGAAAGACCAGTATCAAGATTCAAAACTACTAGTTTAAATATGAGATCATGTTTGCTATCTGAAGATACGTATGCACAAGGTATAAAAAACTAAAAAATGTTGTGAATACATTTATCAACGGGTATCGAATAGCCACACAATAATAATATCACACCATTGTCTGTCTAATCTTACCGTGAAAAGCCTAATTGCTATTGGAACCG
Source organism: Andricus quercusramuli (assembly GCA_932178445.1). NCBI lineage: Eukaryota > Metazoa > Arthropoda > Insecta > Hymenoptera > Cynipidae > Andricus > Andricus quercusramuli. The sequence continues at coordinate 14,595 of CAKNXH010048528.1, forward strand.
TTCTACGTGTTGCAGCAGTGACAGATGAATCCCGGGTGCGCCATCATCCTTTCGACAAAAGATCTTTCCTCCGGCAATCCAAAGATATTTTATCTGCTTTTCTCTCCTTAAATTAAATGCAGAAGCGTAAATCCTTCGATTATAGGGCGCCAAAGCCTCACGGATGAAAATGAGACTTTTCTCATTATCTGATCTGCCAAGATTGGTCGTAGAGAAGTCTCGTAGTTTTTTCTTCTGCTCGATTATTTTGTCTCTTAGTAACCGTCTGCTAAATTTGGCAACGAGGATGGCTGCCAGGAGTGGATTTGATGCTGGAGACTTGCGCATGCGATAAACATTCATGATGTCATCTTCGGCGAAGGGAGCATGAAGAGCCTTTAAGTATTAAAGGATTTCATTTGTTGCCTAGCGGAGAAACTGCACCTGCGCATGAGCGAATTTTTTCACTGCACGAATGATCTATTAATCTGCATAACCTAATTTTTCATTAATTTTTACACTTTTGAAAATCGAAGTATAAATTTCTTTAAATTCTTTTGTAGTTAAATGATAGCATTTGAAACGACAATCCTTTAATTGTGCAAGGATTTCCTCTGATGCCAATTTTGAATGGAATATCCTTTAATAGTGAAAGGAATCGTTTGAAAGTTAATAGTCTTTTTATCGGTTGTATGACGCATTGAGCCTAAGCGTAAAAAATGATATAAATTGTAATAGCATTTTTAGCGAATTGAGTAATTAAATTTTTTCCTTGAAGCTTACTCTAATGAAATGTAAATATCTGAACATAACGACCTAAATGCCTGTTGACTCAGAGATAACCACTATGCGGTATACTATGTCATTTAAAGAAGCACTAGAATATCCATCAGTTACAGTGTTAATCGAATTCTTCAGTAACACATTGAATAGTTTTTCCTCTAATCAGAAAGTATGAATATTGTTTCTACTCTCGTCTTAACTTTGACGGTCATTCTCAATTCTATTGGTGAATATAATAATATAATATATCTATAATTGTAAGTACATTCTAAAGCTAAACACAAGTCAGAATGTGTCCGATTTACTCTAAATTCTACCACAATTGCTATTTTATTTCAAACTTTATTTGGGTATTTATTTGAAGCGGGATATCTAGAAAGTAAGCGCTGACGTTACAAATTAAACACTTTGAAAAAATAAGACAAGTGTTCAAATAATTGTAATTGTTGAAACAAATTTTAGCAAGCCCGACACAATTCCCTGATTTTAATAAAAATTTCCTGACTTTCCTTAACCAAGAAAAATCCATGAGATTTCCAGGTGTTCCAGTTAACTCATTTATTTTTCGTTGCAGAGTTGAGTTCTCATTTCGAATCCTTACCTAATGGCACCCCAATTCCCAGTGTTCCTCGTGGCGAATCGTCTTATTCTCCTGAAAGGTCTCGTTCTCCTGCCAGACCTTGTGCTCTCCATTCTGCAGTCAGCTCTTCTCTTCCTGACGAGCCGACTTTTCGTGCCAGGTCAAGGTCTCCTCCTGCCATTCCTATTTTTCGCCGCTCACGTGGAATTAAACTTGAGGAAATGAGATCTGTTCGTTTTATTCCCCACGCAAATCCAAACCGGCAATTCGAAACGCACAGATACACTTTTCCTCGCGACGCACCAATTAAAGTGAGAGGAAGACATAATGTGCTTGCGCCCATGCCAACCGAAGAACAAACTGTATTAGCAACGACAAATGCTGACGTCTTTGCAATATTCATGAAAAATAATACACCGCTTCGTGGAATATATAATATCGGTCACAAATGGGTAAAAATAAACATGCACAGTGGCAGAGTTGAAGAGATGACCAAAGAAGAAATTGAGGAATCTCCCTTAGGCAAGGATCGCGCAATTTCAAAGAATTTTATTAAAATAATGTTAGATTTCCACTGAACACTTTTTTAAAAAACGCAAAAAAATCACAGTTAGCTTCAAAAACTCGCAAACCCCCATTTTTCACTCATGGGGTTTTTTGGGACACTATAAAACCCACTTACGGGAGTGATATTTAAAAAGTGATATTTTATACACCTGAAAAATATTACTATTGGTACACGTATGAATTACTTTCACGTTTAGAATGTTTTCTCCAAAAAGTCGTATTCCTTCCCATGTAAATATGTAACAACCATGCTATATTACTGTATTATCTATTATTGTAAATTATTGTAAATTATTATTTAATTTTATATTTATATTGTATATTTATTATCATTTATTATTATTACTATTACTACTATTATTAAATATTATCACTACTATATACCTGAGATTTCCACCTATCATATCATGACCATGACGTCATGCTAAAATACTCAATTGTAATAGAGGTATGAAACATAAATAAACGTTGATTGCACAGATTATAGCCAATGACAAATGACGTAATTTTAACGTGAATAATCAATGTCTGTTACCACACAAAGGAGAAATTGAAATTCAGTTATTATGTAGTTAAATATCGTGAAAAAATTTTATCAGCTAGTAATTAATTAAGCGGTTTACGACATGAAAATAAATTAACAATTATTTGCATTAAAACACTTGAATAACTTTGACTTTATATTTTTGAAAACTTTTTTTTTTAACTTTTTAAGCCAATTCTAGAACAAGTAAAAATATAATTTTAAACATTGAGTTAAGATACTTATTTCACAACAACATTCTTAGTTAATTTTGCAAACAAATTTCCAACCAACTCTTTAATAGACGAAATATATGCAATATTGAGACTTACAATATTGATAAATAAATTTTGAAATAATAATAATAATAAAATATTTCTTCTTACCAGAAGGCCGGATGATTAGATATACTGTTTTCTTAAGCAGAAACTTACCTGAAACAAATAAGAAATTATATTTTAATCAAAATGCGAAGTCTATATTCATATACTCTAAGTTAAATAAACTAAAGAAATGATCAACATTGAGTGTTAAAAAAATCCGAAATATAACCACCGATTTCAGTAAAATTGAAGTCAATTTTAAATAATTTGAGGGAATTCAAGAGACTTTGACGGCATGCCTATTAACTCAAGGTGAGTTAAAAAAACTTCAGGGTGACTAAAAAAAAAACTGAAAAAAATATTAATCCATTTAATTTAGTAAATCCATTTAATTTCCAAAATCCGCAACCTTCAAATTTGATGCAGAAATTGGAAAATTTTTATTTTGCATCCAAAATGACGACAAAAATTTCAAAATGTTTAAACATTATGTGAAACTTGACCAAAGGGGGCTTTTGGGGTCGCTGACTTCGAAACCGATGTCAAAATTTGAAAACTGAAAATGTCGGATCCAATATGGCGGCCGCAATATGAAAAAATTTACTTATTTGTACAAAACGTGGTATAAGGGTGTCTTTGGAGATACCGTCTTCAAAACTCATGTTAAAAGTTGAAAATTCAAAATGGTGGATACAATAGGAAGAGCAGAAAATAGAAATCTTTACATATTTGTAAGCAGCTTTAACGAATCTAGTAGTTAATTTGTTTCCTTGCATCGAACGCTAATCAGCGAATCTGATAAGGAACAGCGTGACGTATATGCAATGTGAGATAACGAAAATAGCATACGTGTATTATATAACCTGATGAAGAACGAGAATATTCAGCAGTTACAGTTTCATTCAAATTGTTAATTGATGCATTAATTAGCTTTTCCTCTAATTAGGGAAGATGATGATTGTTTCCGCTCTCGTATTATCATTGGCAGCCATCCTAAATTCTATTGGTGAATATAATAATACATTAAATCTATAATTTTCATGTGTGTGTTAAAGGAAACCTGAATCCGAGAAGTGTCCCTATTCACAGGCTAAAATACACCACAATTTTAATTCTGGATGAAAAACAGTTAAACTCGCCAAAAAAATATTAATTTCCAGCAAAATGGTTGAATACTAAAAAAAAAAGTTCATCAATTCAACCAAATTATTAAATTTTCAACAAGAATGTTCATTTACAACGAGAGAGTTAAGTTTCCTACAAAAATACACACCGGGTCCCATAAAAACCGGTCCGCGAGACGGTTGCGACTGCCCCCTCGGAAGGGCCGCAGTGCGCGAGTAATCAGTAGAGTATATTGTGCAATATTATGCACTCCAATTGGAAACGACCGAGGTGGCCCTGACTGTTTACGTTTCGAAGAAACAGATTTAATAACTAGATCAGTGCGAGGCAACCCCCGGAACTATGACTATATGGGACTTGGAGTCTCGTTGAATTTTTAACCAAAAAAGGATCATTTTCATAAAACCGTCGCATTTAAAGCCAAATAGGTGAACTTTCGAGCCAAAGGGACAAAATATCAACAAATTTGATGAATTTTCAACCAAGCAGTTGAATTTTCAACCAAGAATAGAATAGTTGAATTTGTAGTTGAAGAAATTAATTTTTAAACAAATTTTTCTCCCTCCGAGAGAGAAAAATTTACCGAAAGAAAAAATATGCCCGAAGAGAATACACAAAAAAATGTAATCCCCTGTTTCTTGTTGCAGAGTTGAGTCTACATTTCGACTGTTTGCCTAACGGCGGCCCCATTCCTGGTGTTCCTCGTGGCCGTCCTTCTTTCTTTCGTGAAAGATCTCTTTCTCCTGCCAGAACTCAACCTCCGCATTCTGCAGTCACATCTTTTCCTCCTGCCAAGCCTTCTCTTCGTGCCACGTCCAGGTCTCCTCCTGCCATACCTTCTTCTTCCCCTCACCCGAGACGTTCTTCTACTTTAATCATACGTGGTCGCACAGTTGAACAACTGAGAACTATTCGGCTCATTCCACACGCGAATGGGAACCAGCGATTCGAAATCCGAAGCTACACTTTTCCTGGTGGTAAACCAATTTACATGAGAGAAAAATGTAATATCTATCAGAACATTTCAACCGGAGAACAAGCAGTATTAACAACGTGCAATGGTTTTATCTTTGCAATAGTGGACAAAAATAATACTATTCTTCGTGGGATTTATACACTGATGAATGGCCTTCAAAAACGGGCAAAAATAAATATAGACAGTGGCAAGGTTGAAGAGATGACCACACAAGAAATCAAGGAAACTCCCTTAACCAAGGATCACCCAATCTCAAAGAATTTTCAAATAATATGGCTAAACGACTTCCGTTCACAACATTAATTTAATTTTTTCTTTTTTGTAAATATAATGTTCTTTGCCCTTGCAATATTTGAGAGAAATGATACAACTCATCACCAATTACTGACCCTTCAACAAAAATTCAATTTTTAACGAACAAAATGATTGTTTAAAAAATCAGTTCAACTTTCAACCAAACGGTTGAATTTTTGATAAAAAAAGATTGATTCTTCATGAAAAATTTAATAGTTGAATTTTCAATTAGAAACGATTAATCTTTAACCAAAGAAACAACGAGTTTTCTATTACATTGTTTCATTTTCAAACAAAGATATAAAGTTTCAAGAAAGAAAATTAATTCTGAAAAAGTAGTTTAACTTTCAACCTGAAAGATGAATTTTTCCGGCTTCATCGTCACTTAAAGTCTAATATACAACTAAAAAAGATAAATTTTCATCCAAAGATGAAAAAGTTGAATTTGCAGGAAAAGAACAAGTTTCAACGATTCTCAAAGAATAATGTAAGAAAGGATTTCTTAAATTCAACCTCGAACTCAACCAAAAATTACGAAGTTTCAAACAAAATAGTTGAATCCTCAACAAGGGAAGATGCACTTTCAACTGAACAGTTCAATTTTCAACCAAAGAAGGAAAACTTTGTATCAGAACTGTTGGATTTTCAACCAAATAATACAATTTTTAACTAAAAATGTAACCCTTCGTTGGAAGCAATAAAAAAAAAAGAAATAGTAAATAAATTACTAACAAGAATATTGTATCACGGTGGCCGCAAAAAGACATTTTCTAAGTTCCCTAATTATTCCCTAACCAATTTTTCAGTTCCCCTAACTTACTAGTCAAATGCCAGAATTAACATTTTTAATATAGAATCTTTTATAATCCAAAAGTAGGATTTGCGGAGGGAAAGTAGGAGGTAATTAAATTGCAGACGGTTATTAACAAATTATGAAACAAATATCCTAATGGAAAAATAATGTTCAACAAAACACATATTCAAGCAAAGAGATGGATTTTTTACTGAAATAATGAATCGTGAAGCAAACTTTGACGTCATTACAGTTTTATTGTATAGGCGCGCAAACATTGCGTTATTTTCCTCTACAGTTTCGAAATATGTCTTAATAACAGGAATACAGTCATTGTAAAGTCATTCAATCCCTAGAATTTAAAGCAAATATTGTCTTTGAGATACCAAATTAAATCTCGAGTACTAGGAAAGCTATTTTACGTAAAAAAATTGATATGAAAATAAAGAAAGAGGAGCATTATTTACAAGAGTCGCCATGCCCCGCACTGACACCATACCCCAGTTTTCCCTACATATTTTTCATTCCAACGACGGATGCGCTTAAACGTGAAAAATACATAAATCTTAATATCAGTCTTGACGAATTTAGTGGTTACATTTCTTTCCGTGAAACTGATATCCATAAATGCAAATATTTGATAAGAACATCCTTGACGCCAACAATCTCTGAGATAACGACTAAAAGATCTTGATATAATGCAATCAAGAACCACTACAATATTCGTTAATTAAATTAAATAAACCTGCAAAGTGGCAGGGTTGAAGATACGACCACAGATCCAAAGATATTTTATCTTTTTTTCTCTCCTTAAATTGAATGCAGAAGCGTACATCCTTCGATTATAGGGCGTCAAAGCCTCACGGACTTTTCTCCTCTGCTCGATTGTTTTGTCTCTTACTAACTGTCTGCTAAATTTGGCAACGGTGATGGCTGCGAGCAGTGGATTTGATGATGGATACTTGCGAATGCGATAAATATTCATAATGTCATCTTCGGCGAAGGGACCATGAAGAGCCTTCGCAACCGATTCTAGGACCGATGGAAGATCCTCATTCGGCTTCACAGGTAACCCGTGAATTTCAAGGGTACTATGAAGTGCAGCTTGCTCTTGGTAATTGAGAGACGCTTCAAGTGAGGCGACCTTCAATTTTAGCGAGCTTGCGTCCTTTGAAATTAAGCAGATTTCTTTTTCCATCAATAGAATCGTTTCACTCTTCAAAGACTTATCCGCTAAATGCAAAACGGAAGTAGTCTTACTGATGAAGAAATTCTTTTGACTGTGAAAAGAATTCCTTTAAATATTAAAGGAATTCATTTGTTGGCTAGCGGAGAAACTGCACCTCGCAGGAGTGCATTTTTTCACTGCACGATGTATCTATTAATTCGCATAACGTAACTTTTCATTGATTTTTACGCATTTGACAGTCAAAGTATAAATTTATTTAAATTCTTTTGCATTCGAGAAAAATTCAAATTTTTTGAAGGGGGTTGGTTTTGGAGTTTAAGTGTTGTTTTTGGGAGAAATTTTTTTGCGGATTTCAAGAGCCCGAAATTCTGGTGCAATTTTATTGTTATTATTTTGTGGTATGAGGAAGTGGAGGTGCTAGGTTAATGTAAGCTAGCCCCTCCAAAAGAAAATTGATCTTTACATTCTCTTTCATGAGAGTGTATTGTAATCGTCCAAATTTTCGATCTCTGGTTTTTAACGGATCTTTATGTTCTGGCACTCCCAGAGTCCGAAAATCATACAATTTTGTCGGTGTATGTCTGTCTGTATGTCTGTATGGTTACCTGAATGTTGTAGCCACGCTAACTTACACATACATTTTTTAAAGCTATCCGCTAGTGATTTGTGTCGTTTGTCCAAAAAGTTAATTAATTTTATTCTTGAATCAGTTTTTTACAAATGAAACAAAAACTACGCGTCCCATCAAAAAATCATTAATAACAAATTGGTGGATCTTTTTTGAGTGTACAATTTTTGTCGACTCATCTTTTTTCGTATCTTGTATAGTATAAACTATGTCTTACAAAGCTTCAAATGGGCCTTTAAAGTCGACATTATGCACATTTTCTATGTGGGCGACGGAATGCGCTTAAACATAAAGTATTGTATAAATTCTGATATCAGTTTCAACGTATGTATTAACTATTTTTTTCCTCTCGGTGCTCACTCTAATAAAATGTAAGTATCTGAGCGAAACGCGTGACGCCTATAATTTCTGAGATAACAATTGCAAAATATTCTATATAATCTGATGAAGAACCAGAATACTCATCAGTTACATGATTGATAAAATTCTTTATAAACATATTAATCAGTTCTTCCTCTAATTAGAAAAGATGATGACCATTTCTACTCTCTTCTTATCTTTGACGATTATCTACAATTTTATTGGTGAAAATAATATTGTATCTATAAGTTGAGGCATATTTTTTCAAGCTACCCGCTAATGAGAATTCAAGAGATTTATCATATTCTTTTAAAAATGCGCGGTTTTGAACCAGAATTTTAATTCTTTTGGAAAATTGCGAGTTCCAGCTCAGAATTTGTTAGAATTTGACAATCCCCCTTCCAATTCATAATCTATTTAAATTTTAAAATTTTAAAAGTATTACATAAAACTGTACAATATGTAAACGTCTATGAATATTACTGTATATATACTATTTTCTTAAGACAATTAAAAGTGCTTGGAACTCAGTGCATATTTAACATGTTATTACTTGAACACAAAAAAAATTCCTGAATTTCCATGAACAAGAAGAACCCATGAATTTTCCGGGTTTTCCAGGTTGATCCTCTGTTTCTTGTTGCAGAGTTGACTGCATCGTTTGAGTGTTTACCTAATGGCGACCCTATTCCTAACTTTCCTCGTAGCGGATCTTCTTCTGCTGCTAAAAGGTTTTCTCCTCCTAGACCTCATTCTTCAGCTTCTGCAGTCAGGCCTTCTCCTCCTGCAGAACCATCTCCTCGTGCAAGGCCCAGATCTGCTCCTACCACGCATTCTTCCTCCCGCTGACGTAGAATTAATCTTGAAGATATGAGATCTGTTCGATTTAGTCCTCACGCGAATCCAAACCGGCAATTTAAAGTTCGAAGATACACTTTTCCATGCAATGCACCCATTAAAGTGAGAGGAAGATATAATGTGCTTCAGCCCATGCCAACCGACGAACAAACGGTATTATCAGCGTTAAATGGTGAGGTCTTTGCAATATTCATAAAAAATAATGCAATACTTCGTGGAATTTATAATATCCGTAACACGCGGGTGAAAATAAACATGTACAGTGGCAAGATTGAAAATATGACCATAGAAGAAACCGAAGAATCTCCTTTAGGCAAGCACCGCCCAGTGTTAAGAAATTTTGAAAAAATAATGATAGGCGATTTTCGTCAACAACATTAATTTATTTTGAAAAAAATATAAAACTCAAAAATAATATTGTTTGTGATCCGAAATAGCATCAAAAGTTTACAAGTAACGGGTAGCTGTGTGGCAGCATTCTACAACAGCATTTCATTATGGCTTACCATTAATATTCAAAGGACAGAGTCTTAATCTTCTACCATTTTTAACATAGAATCTTCTACAAGAAGAATAAAACCATTTGAAATTTGAATATAAAACTTTTAAATTTATTATCCTTGATAGTTATTCAAAGCGCCTCTTACTGAAGTGAAATCCCGACACTTTCCTGACGCTCCCTAAATAATAAATTTTCTTGACTTTTTCCACGATTTCTTAAAGAAAATTCAACTGCGCATCTTTTTGATTTGTAAACATCTTAGAACTCGGTATGGGCAGTCGCGCCCAAGCCGAGTGAAACCATGGCTCTCTCTTTCTCTCTTTCAAATGAGACGTTATAGTAGATATTATGACGCATGGAGCCTAAATGTCAAAGATTATATAAATTGTAATATCAGTTTTAGCGAATTGAGTAATCAAATTTTTTCCTTGAAGCTAACTGTAATGAAATGTAAATATCTGCACAGACCAACCGCCATGCCTGTTGTCTAAGAGATAACCACTATATGATATAGTATGCGATTAGATAAATCATTAGAATATTCATCAGCCACAGTGTTAATCGAATTCTTCATAAACATATTAAATAGTTTTCCCTCTAATCAGAAAGTATGAATATTGTTTCTACTCTCATCTTATCTATGGCGTTTATCCTCAATTCTATTGGTGAATATAATAATATAATATATCTATAACTGTAAGTACATTCTCAAGCTGAACACAAGTCAGAATGCGTGCGATCTTATCTACATTTTACCCTAATTGCCATTTTATTTCGAACTTTATTACAGTTTTTCCGAAATGAGTACAAATTTGATCTGAATTTATCCCACGGAATCCATAAAGTGTTTTTTATAAAAATGGAATGCGAAAAGTATTCCTATTGATACGGAATCCGTACCATATGTTTACGAATACATTAGGTTAACCCTGAAAGACAAGGTTACATTTTTTTTATCATTCTGTTACTCTCAGGAGCGGAAACCTAGAAAGCAAGTGCTGACGTTACAAATTATTAAATTTACTTTCTTAGATTTACCTTTACATTAAAAAATCATCGTGATTCAATTAAATATGACGATCGTTGAAACAAATTTAAGCAAGCCTGATACAATTCCCTGATTTTAATAAAAATGTCCTGACTTTCCATAACCCACAAGAATCAATGAAATTTTTGGGTGTTCCAGGTTAATCTTCTGTTTCTTTTTGCAGAGTTGAGTAAGCCCTTCGAGTGTTTACCCAATGGCGACCCTATTCCTGGCATTCCTCGTAGCAGATCTTCTAATGAAAGGCCTATTTCTCCTGCTAGACCACATTCTCCGGGTTTTTCGGTAAAGCTTTCTCATCCAGCCAAGCCTTCTCTTCGTGCCAGGTCAAGGTCTCCTCCTGTCATTCCTTCTCCGTTCTTACGCCTAGGTAGACTTGGAACTGAACAACTCAACTCTGTTCGGCTGATTCCACACACGAATCGTAGGCGGCGCTTCGAAATTCGAAGACACACTTTTCCCCATGATGCACCAATCCACGTGAAAGGACTACACCACAGCCTTAAGCCCATGCCGACAGAGGAACAAACTGTATTATCAACGTATAATGGTGACGTCTTTGCAATATTCGAGAGAGGAAATACAATTCTTCGTGGAGTGTTTAATAGCAGTTACAAACGAGTGAAATAAACATGAACAGCGGCGAAGTTAAAAAGATGACCAAAGAAGAAATTAACGAATCTCCTATAGGCAAGGATCACCCAATATCAAAGAATTTTGAAAAACTGAAGATAGGCGACTTTCCTCATCCACATCCGTTTTAAATTTTTTAATGTAAAACTAAAATATAACAGAACAGACTTCATTTTCAAAATGATCTGATTTTTTTCTGATTAATATTCTATCGAGAAAGATGAATTTTCAATCCAAAAGGAGAAATATTTAACAAAAAAGTTGAATTTTTTACCAAAAACGTCAACTGGTTGACAAAATACGTGTATCGCAAACAAATTAATTAAATATTCAACAACAGGTTTGAATTTGCAACCAAATTTATACCAAAGTTTTTAACTTACAAATGTAAGATTTGAAGCAGTCAGAATAATTTTCTACCAAAACAGACGAATTTTCAACAAAAAATATAAATATTTAACACAAGATTGAGAAGTTCAATGCTGAATAAAATAAACTAATTTCCAATAAAAAAGAAAGAATTTCGTAGAAATAACCGAGACCGATAAATTACCAAGAAAAATATTACATCAGGGTGGCCGCGAATTTAATTACCGACCGTAGAGCAGTTACCATACTTACGTTCGTACTCAGAGAAGGTCGGTATGTCTATTGCTTGTCGTTGATGGAGTTAGGATAGGAGGGCCCTCTACCAAGGGTTTCCGCTGGATACGTTTACACAACTCAGTAAGAATTCGTGGACAATCGTCCAGGGACGGTCCCGAAGGAAAAACCCCCAAGTCAAGGCGTTAATAACCGTGCCAAAGACTGCATGGCACCAGGATGTGGTGTTCCAAACGATGTTTCTTGGATACAAAGTCGCATCCTAGAGTATGCAGACCTTACCCCCGCATGCGGGGCTCTGCGGGGGTGGACCTATAACTCCCTAGCTTCTCATCGGAACAGGATAAAGAGAGCTAAAATAAATTAAAATAGGGGCATTTGTGAGAAGTTGGGTGGTCCGTTGGACGTAGTGGAGGAGATCAGCTTTCACGGCAGAACACCGGCCAGGGTTGATATCATTCTTGCCGAGAAGCACATGGGGGAAACTATAAGAGGGATCTCTAGACTGAGTGATGTGCTCGAGAACATGAAGGCCTTTTGCGATACCAAGAGGAACATGTTCCTGCCGATCCGTGAGGGTTCGTAGGAAGCGCAGAAGCTAGTGCAATGGCTTGTTTTTCAAAACCAGAGTGTCGGTAATCTATGAGGATGTATTCCGTCGCATGTTGGGCATTCCGGTGCCAAAGGCTGAAGAAGAAACAAGAAAAAATGTAGGAGAAGGCTAACACGAGCTGCAGCGTCAACACGGGCGACGAGCGAAACGAAGAAAACGCGGAGAAGAGCTTAACCCGAGGCGATTCTCATCAAATCGGCCGAGGGTCTGAGCTATGCCGAGGTCCTCAAGGACCTCAAGAAAAAACTGAAGACTGATGAACTTGGCGTAAGAATCAAGGGAGTCAGGCAAACAAGGTACGGAGAGGTCCTTGTGGAGATTGGACCTGAAATATAGGAAAGAGCCAAATTTTCGGCTGCCGTTGTTGAGGCGGTTGTTGAAGGGGGTAGCATGCACGAGCTCGTCTCCCGAATCGAGATCGAGGTCTTGGACATCGATCCAACCAGTGAAGCCGAAGAAGTCGAAGCGGCTGTAAGAAGCCACTTCGGAAACCAAGGTGTTGGAGCGGTGAAGGTCAGCCTCACGAAGATACCCTTCAGAGTCAATCTGAAGGCTTTCGTGGAGCTGCCAGAGGAAAAGGCCGCGAGGTTGGTACGCACAGGACACCTGAAGGTGGGGTGGGGGTCCTGTCGCGTGCCCAAGAAGACGGAAAGGGTTCGTTGCTACCGCTGCCTGGGCTTCGTTCATATGGCAGCAGGTTGCGAAGGCCCAGACCGTACGAAGGCCTGCTGGAGATCTGGCAAGGAAGGCCATAGGGCTGCGGCGTGCAAAAGTACGCCGCAGTGTTACCTCTTCGCCACAAACGAAGATAAGCCCCGGACAAATCATCGGCCCGGGACAATGAGGTGTAGGGCGTTTCGTGAGGCAATCTCGTTGAGGAAACCTCAAGGACGCGCTACCTAACCGAACATACCCAACCAGGATGCCGAAGCCCCATGAGCCCGTTGTGTGGTACCACCACACTGCCGAGGACGATGCGAGCATCCTGGTTCGATGAAAGTTGGGAAAATGCCAAGCCGGCATTTTCCCTATTTAAAGTAGTGCGATAAGTTTCGAGAAAAAGATATATTACCAACCAAAGATGAACAATTTAAATTGTTAACCATAAAGGATGACCTTTTAATAGCATTGTTGAATTTCCAACTAAAAATGATGACTCTTCAACAACATTCTTGAATTGATATACCAAAAATTAATTTTTTAACTAAAAATATAATCGTCACGAGAAAGCAACAACAATAGTACGCTGTGTAACGAGTGGGGTATAGTTACATATTGCGCACGTGGGCGCCGTTGGCGTACGAGCGAGGCGAGTTCGCCATGAGCGCCCAAGTGGCGGAATATTCAACTATACCACACGAGTTGCACACACTATTTTTCATCACGAATGTGAGGAATATGCATTCTTCGTACTTTATCCGCACGAGCGAAGCGAGTGCGGAATATCGTCGGTGGGGGAAGGGGTTGAGTGGGGGGTTCGGGAGGCTGAGCCCCCAAGAGGGAAAACACCCCAATCAAGAAGATAATTTCAGGTACCGATGGAGAATTGAGGGTGGTCCAGGACTATGTTTCCCTATGTCTGATTATGATTACATATAATCAATATGAATATTCATATTAAACATATCAATATTATTTGTCATTTTTTATACTTACTTGTTGCATCCACGACACAAAACAAACTGTTGTTGACATTTTGAAGATGATAACGTTGAAGATTTCTATCGAGAAAAATGTACTACATTAGACTCATAAGAGAGGGCGTTAGGTGCCCACAGCAGATTACAGGTTAGGTGCGTTTGTTTCGCGAAAACAAGGCGGAGCGTGCGATATTTCTTCTAAAATACGAAGCAGCGTGCGATCATTGTAGAACGCGCGCTATTCGCACGGCGTACGTAATATGCCACAATACACATGGAAAACAGATGTGAAATATGGCATATTCCGTGCTTGCGTGATGAATTTTTTTTTTTAACTGCAAGTTGCCATCTTTCAGTCAGTTCTTAGAATTATTCAATCAAATTCACAGGAAACTTCTTTTATGATATTCTAAGATTTTCAGGCTAAATAATTAACCCTCATTTGTATGTAAACAAACGTCATGCTTAGTAGCACATTTCTACACACATAGATGAATTTTGAAACATCTTTTAAACTGACGAATTATTTCTTGAATTTTGGAAACTGCATGAAAATTGAAGAATTTTCCTCGGAGGCTTCCAGGTTCCTTTTCGACATATGTTCAAAGCTTCGAAATTCAAGGTTAATCTTTGACAATGAAACCTGAATCATCAATTTCGATAAAAAGTATTTTTGAATGCAGTTTTGAAGATCCAAGCAATTTGAAAAAAAGCGCTGCAAATTTTCATAAAAAATTTTATGGTGACCAAATGTAAATTTAACTAATGATTCATTAATGTAGTTCGAGTATTCAAAATGAGTTATCAGATTTGTATGAAACTTGGTAAAAGGAAATTTTTAAGCTTGCTAGCTTCAAATTTGACGTCGAAATCTGAAGTTTCAAAAATGCGGTTTCATTACTTCAAGAAAAAATGTCGAGTCCTTAAATCTATTGTCAGCCGCGGATTTGAAATCATAAATTGGGTAGACCACTGTATTTTTGTATAATTTATATAAGATTTATAAACCTTCAAATGGGCCGTTATAGTAGATACTATGACGCATTGAAGATTACTTTAATGAAGTGTAAATAACTGAACATTACAGCCCCCATGCCTGTTGTATAAGAGATAACCACTGTACGGTATACTACGCGATTTAATGAAGCATTAGGATATTCATCAGCTACACTGTTACCGAATTCTTCAGTAACACATTAAATATTTTTTCCTCTAATCAGAAAGTATGAATATTCTTTCTATTCTCATCTTACCTGTGGTGTTTATCCTCAATTCTATTGGTGAATATAATAATATAATATATCTATAATTGTAAGTACATTCTTAAGCTAAACATAAATCAGAATGTGTGCGATTTATTCTACATTGCATCCCAATTGCGATTTCATTTTAAACTTTACTTGAGTTTTTTTGAAATAAGTACAAATTTAACATTAGGTTAACTCCGAAATGCATGGTAACTTTTTTTTTAATGCTGTCACTTTAAGGAGCACGATGTCTAGAAAGCAAGTGCTGACTTCGCAAATTGAACACTTTGAAAAAATAAGATAAGTGTACAAATAAGTGTAATTGTTAAAACAAATTTTGGGAAGCACAACAAAATTCACTGATTTTAATCAAAATTTCCTGACTTTCCATAAGCAACAAGAATCCATGGAACTTCCAGGCTTTCCAGGTTAATCCTCCGTTTCTTGTTGCAGACTTGAGTACGCCATTCGATTTTTTACCTAATGGCGCACCCATACCTAGTATTCCTCGTAGTGGATCTTCTTCTGCTCCTGAAGGGTCTTTTCCTGCTAGACCTCATTCTCCAGGTTCTCCGGTCAAGCTTTCTCCTCCTGCTGCGCCAACTGTTCGTGCCAGGTCCAGATCTGCTCCTTCCAATCGTCCTTCTTCTTTACGCCTACGTAGACTTACCATTGAACAACTTAGGTCTGTTCGGCTTATTCCCCACACGAATCCGAGCAGGCGATTCGAAGTTCGAAGATATACTTTTCCACGCCATGCACCAATTAAAGTGAGAGGAAAATATCAGCAACTTGAAGACACGCCAGCCGAAGAACAAACTGTATTAGCAGCGTCCAGTGGTGATGTTTTTGCAATATTCATGGAAAATAAGACAATTCTTTGTGGAATTTATAATGTCAATAACATACGGGTGAAAATAAACATATACAGTGGCAGGGTTCAAGATATGACCTCAGAAGAAATCGAAGAATCTCTTTTAGGCAAACACCGCCGAGTGTCAAGGAATTTTGAAAAAATAATGATAGGCGACATTCGTCAGCAACATTAATTCATTTTGAAAAATATGTGAAACTCAAATATAACATTGTATGTGATCCGAAATAGCATCAAAATGTTACAAGTATCAGGTAGCTGTGTAATCACATTCTACAACAGCATTTCATTCTTGCTTACCATTAATATTCAATGGTCAGAGTCTTAACCTTCTACAATTTTTAGCATAGAATCTTTTACAAAAAGAATAAAACCATTGCAAATTTACATATTAAATTTATTATCCTTGATAGTTATTCAAAACGCCTCATTTTGAAATGAACTCTCGACATTTTCCTGACGCTTCCTGAATAATAAATTTCCTTGACTTTTTCCCGATTTCTTAAAGAAAATTCAACTGCGCATTATTTTTTCTCTAGACGAAATGATGTGGTTTTAGCCGCTTTCAAAATGAACCTGAAAAATCGTTGTTTTTTTCAAACAAATTATTTGGTTTTTTTCAACTTCAAATCGGTATCATTCAACCAGTCCGTGAAATTTCTTGATGACAGGAAACATTCGTTACGATAATCTATGACTTCTAGAAGAAATTAACTAATCATCATTTTTATTTGAAATAGATTGGTCATTTAAAAAGTATATTTCGACATTAACATTATTTCCTACTTTTACCGAAAAAATGATACTTGATCATAAAAATGTGTCTCCCGATATACGGTGTACTATGCGATTTGATAAAGCATTCGCATATTCATCAGCTACAGTGTTAATCGAATTCTTCGGTAACACATTAAATAGTTTTTCCTCTAATCAGAAAATATGAAGATTTTTTTTACTCTCGTCCCAAATTTGGCTGTCATCCTGAATTCTATTGGTGAATATAATAATATAATATATCTATAATGTACATTCTCAAACTCAACATAAGTCAGAATGCGTGCGATTTAATCTACATTTCACGCCAATTGCAATTTTATTCCAAACTTTATTTGAGTTTTTCCGAAATAAGTACAAATTCAATCTGAATTCATCCCAAGGAATCCATAAAGTGTTTGTTATTAAAATAGAATGCGAAAAGTATTCCTACAGATACGGAATCCGTACCATATGTTCACGAATATGGGGACGGCGACTTGTCAAGCTCAGCTGAGAGGGCAGCACCGTGAGTGGTGATGTACCTTGTACACAAGAACAAGGCATTATCTACTGTTTCCTGAGTTTTTTATTATTTGGAAAGCGATTTGCTCCTTTATTTGTACACCCAAATGCCACATGCAGACCTGGCATTTTGAAAATAGTGCTTGAAGCAATCACCTCAAAGCTGCGTTATGAAGGACTGATATAATTCAAATGGCAGACGTTACCACCGTTGGAACCGTCGTCTTGTGTATCACCAGACGCACTAGCGACCCTAGCGGCCGCAAGTGTCAGTCGCCGACCCCATATTAGCTTAACCGTGAAATACACGGATACATTTTTTTCATTATTATGTATGTAAAATTTTCCTGTATCTGCTCGTATTATTACTTTCGAATATTTGAATAAATGATACTCAAATCATAATATTAACCAATCTTCAAATTCGTCTGACTTAAATAAGTATCTGTCTCGTATTTTATTGAATTTACCTTTACATTTAAATATGACAATTGCTAGAACAAATTTGCCCGCTAAAAATTCCCTGATTTTAATAAAAATGTTCTGACTTTCCAAAAACCACAAGAATCAATGAAATTTCCGGGTATTTCAGGTTGATCATCTGTTTCTTGTTGCAGATTTGAGTAAGCCGTTCGACTGCTTACCTAATGGAGACCCTATTCCTGGCATTACTCGTAGCAGATATTCTAATGAAAGGCCTATTTCTCCTGCTAGACCACATTCTCCGGGTTTTCCGGTCAGGCCTTCTCATCCAGCCGAGCCTTCTCTTCGTGCCAGGTCGAGGTCTCCTCCTGCCATTCCTTCTCCCTCATTACGCCTAGGTGGACTTGGAACTGAACAACTTAAATTTGTACGGCTGATTCCACACATGAATCCAAGCCGGCGATTCGAAATTCAAAGACACACTTTTCCTCCTGATGCGCCAATCCAAGTAAAAGGAAAACACCAAATCCTTAAGCCCATGCCAACCGACGAACAAACTGTATTATCAACGTCCAATGGTACCGTCTTTGCAGTATTCGAGAGACGCAATACAATTCTTCGAGGAATATATAATGAGAGTTACAATCGGATGAAAACAAACATGAATAGCGGCGAAGTTAAACAGATGATCAATGAAGAAATTAAAGATTCTCCCGTAGGCAAGGATCGCCCAATATCAAAGAATTTTGAAAAAATAAAGATAGGCCACTTTCCTCCAGAATATTAATTTAATTTTTTTATGTAAAACTAAAACATATCAGAACAGACTTCATTTTCAAAATGACTTGACTTTTTCCTGATCTTTCCCTGAATGTTCGGAATTGACTGATATATTTTATTAGGAACATTGTTTCATTTTAATTTCACTTATTCAACATCGACTTTTCAGTTTAGACTTTAATTTCATATGTTTACATTTTAATGGAATTCTAATTTCGAAGTGTTATCGGTTTCTTCTTTTATCCTTATTCTACTATCGTTGAGTCATATTCCTTGAATGAGTGAGAGCCTTTCGTACCTCTTGTGAGCAAATTTAGTCGTCGTCCAAACGTTAAATTGAGAACTTGTCTCGTCGTTTCGGTAGACGAATTCAAATTAATTGTATATGAACTTTAGGAATGAATTAAATATAGACAAGTTCGAATTTTTGAGCAATTTGGTTGAAATTAAAAATGATTCAGTTTTATTATTTATTGTCAGTGACCTGTCGTTTAATGTATTTATCGTCAAGAAGGTTTATAAACATTGCATCGTTTTTTCTCATATAAACTTCTCTCACTCGCGAACAATGAACAACTTATTCATTTTCTCTAAGCACTGATATTCAAAGACCTGCATTTTAATCTTGTATTACTTTTGATCGTCAAATATTTCATAGACGGTAATAAATAAGTTCAAATTCAAATTTGGAATTTTAGAATTTCTATATTTATTTAAACCAAAAAAGAATACTTTTCTATCGCGAAAGATCAATTCCAAAAGCAAAAGGAGAACTATTTAACGAAACAGTTAAATTTTTTAGCAAAAAAGTCAACTTGTTAACAGAATGCTTGCACCGCAAACAAATTAATTGAATATCCAACAACACGGTTGAATTTGCAACCAAATTTATACAAAAATTTTCTACTTACAAACGTGAGTTTTCACCCACGTAGAATAATTTTCTACCAAAACAGACGAATTTTCGACAAAACAGATAAATGTTTAACCCAAGATGGAGAATTTCAATGCTCAGTAGAACAAATTATTTTCCAATAAAAAAAAAGAACTTCATAAAAATAACCGAGAGACACAAGTTACCATGGAAAATATTATATCAGGGTAGCCGCAAATTCAGCTAATCCTCTAACTTCTCCACGACCAATTTCTAATTTTTCCTGACCCTCCATATGCAAAGACCAGAATCTTCATCTTCATGAAATCTTTTATAAATTGAATAAAATAATTTCAGGATGAAATTTAAAAAAAATTCAAATTTGGGCTCCTTAACAGTCATATCAAGTGCCTCTTTCCTATTTCTTATAGAAAAATTAATTGCGCATTGCTGTTCTGTTTCATTATTTTTTGTAAACAAAACTATTATTTTTTCCCAGTTCAACTCGCCATAATCCAGTGGGCCAGGAAACATCCGAAAATGGTAGAAATTTTATTAAGTTATCAGATTTCTATAGAATTTGGGCAAAAAGGTTTTTTTGTGTTGCTGACTTCGAATTCGAAGACAAAATTTGAAAAATCCAAATGGCGGATCCAATATGGCAGCATTAATGTCAAATTTCTAATTTCATTTTCATTTGTTTTGTGCAAGACTCTCCCGCTGATTGCCACCCAAGTAGAAGAGCAAAATGTTATGCGGGTTAAGATCATGAGACATTATGCTAAGTAACGACGTTGAACTTTTTGCGGATCTCGATCGGTTGGACCAGACAATAAAGAATTCTTATAAAAATAATAATAATGGTTCCGAACATAAGAGAAATACCAGAATTGATAATAATTCGTTAGTTCACGAAGAGTTAAAAGTACGCGACTTGTACAAAGTGACTTGTAGATCGAAGTTGTCAGTATGACTGCTGGGAACGTAAGACAATTATCGAGGGTAGCTTTGGGGTTCTTATGGTTTCTGCTCTTCGTCTTAAGGATAGAATGGTTATATTGCGACTCCTGGCGATCGGTTGTGTCTTCTCTAGATCGGTTATATGTCATTTGATATGCGCAAATTTCGTTATTGCATGCGGTGACTAATAGCTCGTATGTACTTATATACCCTATGTTTTGATTGAGCTTTGAACTTGTTACTTTTAAATTGTTAAGATTACAAGTACATTCACATGATAATGGATACAATTATAATTATCTCATAACGGTAGAGTCTTCAATTACAATCTCCAAATGATCAAGTATATGCTAACTTATCAGTATTCTCTGAGCTCTTATCCCTCCATGGTAAAACTTTAAGTATCTTGTGGTTTCTATCTTACCGACCATAGCGCAGTTACCATACTTACGTTCATACTAAGAGAAGATCGGTATGTCTATTGCTTGTAGTTGATAGAGTTAGAATAAGAGCGCCCTGTACCAAGGGTTTCTGCTGGATACGGTTACACAACTCAATAACAAGTCGTGAACAATGATCCAGGGATGGTCCCGAAGGAAAAAGACCAAGTCAAGGCGTTAACAACCATGCCGAAGACTGTGTGGCACCAGGGTGTGGTGTTCCAAACAATGTCTTTAGGATACCAGGTCGCATCCTAGAGTATGCAGACCGTCCCCACGCATGCGGGGCTCTGCGGGGGTGGACCTCAACCTCCCTAGCTACTCGTGGGAACAAGATGGAGAAACCTAAAACAAATTTCAATAGGAGCATTGGTGAGGAGTTGGGTGGTCCGTTGGACGCGGTGGAGGACTTCAGCTTTGACGGCAGAACACCGGCCAGGGTTGATATCATCCTTGCCGAGAAGCACATGGAGGAGACTAGAAGGGGGATCTCTAGACTGAGTGATGTACTCGAGAACATGAAGGCCTTTAGCGATACCAAGAGGAAGATGTTCCTGCCAATCCGTGAGGGTTTGCAGGAAGCGCAGAAGCTAGTGCAATGGTATGTTTTTCAAAACCAAAGCGTCGGTAATCTGTAAGGATGTATTCCGTCGAATGTTGGGCATTCTGTTGCCAAAAGGCTGAAAAAGAAACAAGAAAAAATGCAGGGGAAGGCTAACACGAGCCAGGCGGGGACTCAAACCGACGAAGCCGTGAGAACTTCCACTCCTCAGCACGGGAAGCGAGAGAGGGAAGCCCCTTTGAGCCCTACTGAAGCAAGTGAAAGGAGACTGGCGATCAAAAAGGCGCGGACCCGCACCGCTGCTGCGAAGACGATGTCAACGCCTAAATAGGGAGTGTAATGTGCTGCAGCGTCAACACGGACGACGAGCGAAAAGAAGACGACGCGGGGAAGAGCTTGACCCGAGGCGGTTCTCATCAAATCGGCCGAGGGTCTGAGCTATGCCGAGGTCCTCAAGGACGTCAAGCAAAAACTGAAGACTGATGACCTTGACGTAAAAATCAAGTGAGTCAGGCAAACAAGAAACGGAGAGGTCCTTGTAGAGATTGGACCTAAAACAAAGGGCAGAGCCGCATTTTCGGCTGCCGTTAAGGAGGCGGTTGGTAAGGGGTAGCGTGCACGAGCTCGTCCCACGAATCGAGATAGAGGTCTTGGACCTCGATCCAACCATAAACGCCGCAGAAGTCGAAGCGGCCGTAAGAAGCCACTTCTGAAACCAGCGTCTTGGAGAGGTGAAGGTCAGCCTCACGAAAAGACCATTCTGAGGCAATCTGAAGGCGTTCGTTGAGCTTCCAGAGGAAAAGGCCGCGAGGTTGGTACGCACAGGACACCTGAACATGGGGTGGGTGTCCTGTCGCGTGCACGAGAAGACGGAAAGGGTTCGGTGCTACTGCTGCCTGGGCTTCAGCCATATGTCTGCAGGTTGCGATGGCCCAGACCGTACGCATGCCTGCTGAAAATGTGTCAAGGAGGGCCATAGGGCTGCGTCGTGCGAAAGTACGCCGCAGTGGTACCTCTTCGCCACGAACGAAGATAAGCCCCGAACAGATCATCGGCCCGGAACAATGAGGTGTAGGGCGTTTAGTGAGGTAGCCTCGTCGAGGAAACCTCAAGGACCCATCCTTGTACCCATGCCAACTGAAGAACAAACGTTATTATCAGCGCTCAATGACTACGCCTTTGCAAGCTTCGGAAGAGGAAATACTGTTCATCATGGAATGTATACTGGAGGTCACAAACGGGCAAAAATAAACATGAACACCGGCCAGGTTGAAGAGATGACCAAAGAAGCAATAGAGGAATCTCCATTAGGAAGGGAGCGCCCAATCTCAAAAAATTTCAAGAAAATAACCGTAGACGCCTTTCTTTCACAATATTAATTCAATCTTTTCAAATGTGAATAGAATAAATTTTACGGTAGCAAATCGCCGCCAATTAAAATAACAAAGAAATTAAAATATATTTTTTCCCTTTTTCTTGCCACCGCTCACGTGGAATTCAACTTGAAGAACTTCGATTTGTTCGGCTAATTCCTAACACGAATTCGAGCAAGTGATTCGAAGTTCGAAGATACACTTTTCCTCGCGAAGCACCAATTCAAGTGAAAGGACTCTATCATGTCCTTGAGCCAATGCGAACCAAGGAGCAGACTGTATTATCAGCTTCCAATGGTGACGTCCTTGCAATATTTGAGAGAAGAAATACACTTCCTAGTGGAATATATAATAAAGATGAAAAAAGGGTAAACATAAAAATGTACAGCGGCAATTTTGAAGATATAACCACATTAACAACATTAATTTGATTAAAAAAAAAATTAATTGAAATTTTCAACAAAATATTCAATTTTGCAGCCACAGAGATGAATATACAATGTGATGAATCTGCAAACAAAATTAGGAATTTTTAACAATGTACTTCAATGTTAATGTTAAAAGACTCTCTGTTTTGTGATCATTCCCTGATTATTAATATTCAATGGCCAGAATATTAATCTCGTCAAATTTTTATATGGAATCCCCTATGAACGAAATAAATCACTTTCAAATCAAAATTGTAAAATTTACTATCCTTGACAGTTATTCAAAGTTCCTCTTATAAAAATTCCCTGGCCTTTGCAAGGCTTTTTCTCAAAATCCTTGACTCTCCCCGGAAGTTCCCTGGGAAATAAAATAGCCTGCTTTAACCTCGATTTCAGAAAAAAATTTATTTGTGCATATTTTTCCCTCATGGACAATAAATACGTAGTTTTAGCCATTTTCGATGTATATCCGAAAAATCCGTATTTCATCAAACAAATTATTTTGTCCTTTTTGAC
>CAKNXH010048529.1:0-19382 GCA_932178445.1 Andricus quercusramuli
TCCACTTTCAACTAATTTTTAAATTAGCAAAATATTTTTTCTTGTCTTAAGAACGAAGTTATGATATTATAATTTATTTTGAATTACATTTTATATTTAAATCAAATAACAATTAAAAAAATTAATTGCAAAACTAGGACAATTTCTGCTTGTACGGGAAAAATCCGGCTCTGCGTACCAAAATTTTGGTACGGCTAACCCCGTTTTTTGGTTCCGCTTTCCGGCTATTACTACCGAAATATTTCAGTATGTGCAGCTATGCCTTCAAATAAAGTGAAACACGAAAGGAAAAATATTAAGATTTAGTTAATTTAAATTTCTGTAAAAAAAATCGACAATTATGATTTTTGGACAGTCCGCACTAAGGCGTTGATTGCAAAAGCAGCCATTGGTCATTAAGTAAATATTTAAATCGATAAATATATATCGAAACAGGAAGACATTTTTTTTAGGAATCCTAATTCTAAACAACTTTGATTTTTTGGAAAGAAACATTTTTAATATGGAAAAATGGTTTGACAGAAGTAGAGACTTATGGGAAATCTTGTTTATATAATTCTCAAACTGGTAAAAAAGATAAATATTTCAATGAGTGAACTTCTCAAGGAAATCCTTTCAAAAATATTTCAGAGAATCTGCCGCCATTTTGGCATTTCACCAAATTTGAAATAGTTTTTCAGTTTTTGAAATCTATGCACTCAAATCCGGATTGAAGAACGGTTTCAGGCTTGGCTTGCACTGGCTTTGATCCTCAATCGGGGGAATCGAAATGTAAACAGTCAGGGCCGGTCACTATGGGGCTAAACCGAAAAAAACCTGGACGAAAGTCCAAAAAGCCAAGTAATCGTCTTCAAATTGATGACTCGGTGGTTTTCGGGATCGCTGATCACGAATCTGAACTCAGATTTGCAAAATGCAATGTGGCAGCTAAAATTTGAATGTTTCATTTGTAATACGTTAATCTACAGCCTCTAATAGTTTTTAAGACGTAACATTGCGTAACATTTCACTATTTTACTTTAAAACGACCCAGTTTTTATTGTTTAGATGGAAAATCACATGCGCTACTCTCTTTCTCATAATAGTTTGCTTAATACATTTTTATGAATGGTTATAATATTTTACTTTTACTTATAGGAGTTGATTTCATTTTATTTAAATGGAACTGATATTTCTAAAAATTATGAATTATTCAAACACCCGCGTCTCCTTTTCTCTCTTCTAAACGTAACACTGACTACTCGCATGCACGCTACGTTTCAACTAACATCTGCTCTGCTGCAGTTGAGTTGAGGGCCTATTATGAATGAATTCGATTTCACTAGGAACTATGTAGGCAATCCTAGATTGAAAAAACCCTATTAAAAACGTTCATTTCTTGGAATATCATCCGGGTTTTTTCGGTTTGCTCCACTGTGGCGTGGAACCTATTAGACACCAG
Source organism: Andricus quercusramuli (assembly GCA_932178445.1). Lineage (NCBI taxonomy): Eukaryota > Metazoa > Arthropoda > Insecta > Hymenoptera > Cynipidae > Andricus > Andricus quercusramuli. The sequence continues at coordinate 1,442 of CAKNXH010048529.1, forward strand.
ACGTGCGTGAGTCGTTACGCAATGACGCATAGTTGAGAAGCCGTCTCTCGACCCCGCCAGCTCTTCTCTCACTGCGAAATTGCGTGAGCCAGTAGTTTTAGGAATTTGTGAACCGGGAGTTCTTTCATCGGGATTTGAATGTATTTTTCACGATAAAGAGCTTTATTTTATGTATCACCGTTGACGAGTTTTAATGACGTAAAAGTTTCGTCTGAGAAATAACTCACAAATGGAGATTTTAATCTAAGCTGGAAGTATAATTTCATCAGAAACCTATCCTTTTTAGATTGCAATTCTTGGTTTGATAAATCATTTGGAAGAAACATGAGAAATATTGCGAAATGAGTGAGTAATGTGATTCTGAACAAATGCATTTACGTTACCATGACGCACAAATAATCTGCTTTACGATTTATACTCAAGAAGCGGAAAACTCAAACATCAAAATAGTATATTATATACACGGAACATTGAAATATTCATTAGTAAAGCTGTTTTACAAATTTAGCGTTATTAATTTTTCCCTAGATTTTTAAAAATGAGGGTCCTTTGCATTCTGATCTTCACCCTGGTCGTTATTTTCAACTCTATTAGTAAGTATTGTAAAATTATATCTTAAAACCATCTAACAAGTGACCATTTTCCCAACACATTCCTAGTGTTGTTAAAATCAATGTGTTTAGTTTTATAAATTAAAACTTAATCTTTAGTAGCTAACATTTCTCTGATTATAATTGAATTCAAATTTAACAAGTAATTTGTGGAATTAATATTATATATATTTAGAGAATAGCAGTCAAAATTGAATAATTTTGAATTGATATCATTCCATACTTAACATTCTCATGTAAGAAGCGATTGCAATTATACGATTTTGAATTAAAACCTTTCAAAATGTAATTAAATACTATACACTACCCTCGGAAATACATTTGTAACATGATAGATCAGTCGGAAATACAGCGAGACTTTTTTTTAAATCGCTTAGACAGAAATCTGAAATTTATAAGATGCTTTCCTAAAAATCTTATATTTAATGAAGGCTAATAAAATTTACAAGAGATGTCGGCGATCACCGCCGTCTGCCGGCCTCCCTGCTTAAGCAAACTGAAAATCGACGCTTGCGCATTTTAATTCACATTTTAGGAGCCCGTTAAACTTTTTTTTCTTTTTTTTTTGCCTCAATTCAACACATGACTTTAAATATTGTATAATTCAAATTTTAACTTTTTGCTAGATCTTTCCTAGGACGTGGCACAAGTTCAAGTCGAGGTACAAGATTGGAGAATTCTTGATTATTTTCCGAAAACTTTTCGCGTGATATATGTTCATCAGGAAGTCAGAAGTAACTCTACTAAAGATCATACGATATGGAATTCACATTTCTTGCCAAAAGTTGAACAAAAAATATCTAGCATTATATCCGCCCGCGCAACCGCGTTTGAAAGTCATCCGTGATTTTTTGGTACCGCGCGTGCTAGCTGTATAAATAATTTCCGATAGTAATGTATTTATGAAGCTTCTAACTGGTATTAGTGAATTCTTAACTCTTACAATTAATAACTTTTCAATCGTGTTTATTATTTTAAATTGTTGGATGATTGTGAAACGTTTGAATGCGAAAAATGCATATTCCGAAAACAGATATTTTATTGATACTAATGTTATACTATAGAATTTGAGTCTATGACATATTTGCTTTTGAACGAGGTTTATTGACTGAATAGTATATTTTTCGAGAATATAGTCTTTGTTTCAGGGATATCGAGGTTTATGTACTGATGCTCGAGTGCTCTGCTAACCAGTTTTGAGTCGACCTCTCCTTGTCAGTAAGAGTGTTAGGAATTAAAAATTCCTATTTTTTCTTACAGGAATAAGTTCGCAGGGCAATTCACTTGGTAATAAAGCCACTTCAGCACGTGGTCGTCCCCAGTACCCGGATCCCCGTGAGTTCTGGTCGGGTAAGTTACTTTTTCTTTAAGAGGCTCGTTACAGTCACAAAAAGTTAGGAAGGGCTCTTTCTACATTATTTTTTGTGACCAGTCAAATGGGTGCCCTTCCCCACGTGACGTTGGAAAAGGGTAGGGATTTGAGCAACATTATTTCTGTGACTAGTCACAAGCGTGCCTTCCCACCCCCGCATGAGAGTTTGGAAAGGGGAAGGTATGTAACCTACATTATTTCTGTGACCAGTCAAAGGGGTGCCTTTCAGCCCACGCGATACGTTGGAAAGGCGTAGGGTTTGACTGAAAGTATTTCTTTGAACAGTTAAGGTGTTCGCACAAGAAAATCCGTTGCAGTCCGCTGGAGACGTCTCATGGACGTGCCGTCCGCGCACGAACTCATAGCATGAACAAATCGCGTGCAACCTGTCGTGCTGCTGCGGTCTGAGCGGTGACGTACACAAGGATGTCGCTACTTACCGTGGCAACACGGCCGGTTACACGCGATTGGTTGGCGTTACGTGTCCGTGTGCGGACAGCACGTCCTAAGACGTCTCCAGCGCACTGCAACGGATTTTTTTGTGCGAACACCTCTACAGGGGTTTCTTTCCGCTCCCATGAGACGTTGGAATGTGGTAGGTATGTGACCTACATTATTTCTGTGACCAACCAAAAGGGTGCCTTCCCGGCCCCATGACACGGTGGAAAGAGGAAGGTATGTGACCTTAATTATTTCTGTGACCAGTCAAAGGGGAGCCTTCCCCCCAAATGACATTGAAATACGGTAGGGGTATGACCAACATTATTTCTGTGACTAGTCACAGGCGTGCCTTCCCCCCTCCCCAAAGACGTTGGAAAGGGGGAGGTATAAGAAGAAACTCCAGCCTTCCCGTGGTAAAGTGCGTAAGTAGGCAATGCCGAAACTAATGGAGTTTTTTCAGAATGTACTGGATGGAAAATTATTCCATTTTTCTTGGAAAATAATGGATTTAGGCGATAAGTTTGGGAATCATAAAAGCGATATGTTTACAAGGGCTACAACTTTTATCTGAAACTTTTTCCTCTCAAATCAATATTTATCGAAATATAGTGAAAAATTGAAAAAAACAACCGTCTTTTGGTGTTTTGACCTTGAAAATAAAAATTTACGGTATTTCCACTATCACTTTCGTAAGCAGTGTGTCAAAACACTTGGATATGCGCAGTTTGAAATCAATAGGAGGTAACTACTTTTCGGAACTAAACCCCTCTAATTAAGGGCTTATTTAGGGATATTAAGGACAGTAAAGCTAAAATTTTGGGCTCGACTATTTTTTCTGAAAAATTGCTTGAGCGTTGACTTCACATGAAGCTAGCACCATCATGCCTGTACATTTAAAACTGTTTATTTATTCCAACCCTTTTTTTAAAGAAATTAAGGGCTCATTTAGGGCTCTCGAACAACGCTAGGCTCAATCACTCAGTCCTTTTAGTTCTCTAAAAAACGATGCGCAGTCTGGTTTCATATGAGAAGCTGACACCGCCACACTTATAATTACGAACTTATATACAGCAATAAATTCCGGTATCATACAAAAACTAAGGGCTCGTTAATGACTGACAAGACCCCTAAGCCCCAAGTTTTGGGCTCTGTAGTTTTTTATAAAAAATGACTTGCTTGATGAAAAATGCCAAAAATTTTCAGGGTATAAATTTCTTCAAAATTATTTCTGATTACACAAAAAATGGCCAAACAGAAGTAAAAGAGGGCAAACATTTTTGCATATTTTTTGCATTTTCACGAAAAATGGTTTTAGAGAAAAATAATCAAATGTAACTCAGGATGGTTACCTCCTACAAAATAATTTTTCGTGAAAATGAGAAAAACATAAGCTTCATTCATACATCGCGAGCAACATATATTTTTTATAAATTTTTTGTCCCGAATTTACTGCTTTTTGTCAGTTTTTAGTGTAATGAAAAACAATTGTGGGGAAGTTCGCCCCCCTAAAACATGTTGAACAAAGAGAAAATTACGCATTTGATCTTTCATTGTGAGGAAATTTGTCCAGTTGGTTTCATTGAAAAAGATATCACTGTTATGTGTGAAAAAATTAAATAGGTTTCCTGGGGCGCTTTTCACCCCCAAAAACCCGATTTAGGCAGATAAGAAAGACACGTGTTGCTTAGTTTTCGCTGACTAGAAAATATGTGAGAACGAAGAAAATAAGAGGCTACCACCTACCTAGGTTTCCCTTTAATCTCATTGAAACGCCGTCAGATTGTAGTATACCGGCGAACCTCTCTGAATTATGTAAAGGGGGCGCACCGAGTATGACGAGTTTGCAGATACCCTGACAAAAATTCTACTATTCATAATTATAGCAAAAGATATCTGCTGGATATCCCACCAATCTCTTGGGATATCATCCAGAGAAAAGTTATGTTTGAAATAAAAATGGATGCTTCAACTTCGTCTTTTTAAATTCAATATTAAATCACCTTTAGAAGAATTAAGAATCATCTTTATAAAAATTCTGTAGAGAAGAAAGCACTAATATTGTATTGTATTTATGATTACTGCATTGATTTGAAAAACAAAAAAATAAATACGTAAATGTACGAAATGAATTCCTTACTGTATAATTATCTTGAAAATAGTTTAAGATACTATGATGTTACAGGGACACAACTTAGGTACCCTCAAAACAAGCAATAATCCACGAAAATATTCCAACAATATTGCACAGTAATATTCTGGATGCTTGCAAATCAGGATCTCTAGATGCGAACAAAAAAGACGTTTATTAATTGATTCCTAATAATTTATACTTTTTAGTATCTAAAATCTAATATATATATAAAATCTAATATAAAAGTTTTGAAAGCTTTAATTCTAACATGTTTATTTGTAAGTGACTCGACCTAAAAACGGTAATACCCACTAAACTCACCTCCCCTCCTTGCCATCCCACGTTCCCGGAATCCGCTTTCGCATTACTTCAGGAACATGGGTTATTGGCATACTACGCCGTGGCTCGGCGTCCCGCTGTGTTGCCAACCTGGGCTTCTCTTTCCCTCCTTTCCACCCAACTAAGATGTACACATCGTCATCAGTGGTGTAAGGGTACCACAACCCGGGCTCGTCGGCCTTCGGCATCTTAGATGGGTGTGATCAGCTATTTGCGTCGTTCATCCGGCTTCTTAATAGAGGCGGCCTCCCTGAACGACGCGCACCGCATTGTACCCGGCAGATGGTCGGTCCGGGTTTTCACTTCTTTAGCGGCGCAGAGGTAGCACTGCGGAGTACTTTCGCACGCCGTAGCCCTATGGCCCTCTTTGCCGCACCTCCAGCAGGCCTGGGTCCGGTCTGGACCCCTGCATTCCGCCGCCATATGGCCAAAGCCCAGGCAGCGAAAACACCTTACAGACTCCGTCTTCTTCCGTCATGTTCATCTTCAACTCTTCAGCTGCTGCTTTTCCGAAATTTTTTCGGACCGCAGTCTCCACATCTTCCTCATCTGTGATCAAGCCGAGGTCCAGGACCTCGACTTCGATGCGAGGAACGAGCTCACGCACGTTCCCCCCATTTCCCACAGCATCCTTGATGGCCGCGGATAGCTTTCATGCGCCATCCGCAGCCGGCCCTACCTCCACAAGAACCTCTCCCCTTCGGGTCTGCCTGAAATCCCTGATTTTTACACCAAGGGTGTCCGGCTTCACCTTTTGTTTGAGGTTCCTGAGGACCTCCGCATAGCTCGAACCCTCGGCTGGTCTTATCAAGACCGCCTCGGGTCGGGCTCTCTTCTGCTTCTCCTTCTTTTTCTTCAACTGGGCTGCGAGTGTGGGCACCTCATCCTCATTTTTTTTAGGCGTTGATGCCGTCACAGTTATGGGACGGGTCCTCATCCGCTTCTTTAGTGGCCTCGAGGGGTCAGCCACGATGGGACTCAAGAGTGGACTCCCTCTCTCGTTTCTCACGATGACGAGCGAGAGTTTCCACGGCTTCTTCAGTCTGAGTACCGTCGTGACTGGTCTCTTTGCTCATATTTATCATCCTCTTGTACTTCTTGGCTACCTCCTTTCCAGGGTATTTGAGCGCGTCTTGTTAAGAGGCACTAGCACATCTTATATTGATCTTCAGTCTCATCAGGGCTTCCCTCGCATCACTAAGTTCATGCCTAATAGGCATGAACATATTGCGTTCCGTATCACAGAAATCCTGCATCTTTGCTAAAACGTCCTTCAGAACATTCACACCATCATGACACATATACTCTTATTTACTGTTTTCAAATCATGCTCTATTTAATTCACACGAGTAGCCAGGGAAGTGTAGGTTCACCGCCGCAGAGCCCCGCATGCGAGGGTAAGGTCTGTGTACTCTAGAAGGCGACCTGGTACCCTAGAGATATCGTTAGCGACACCACTCACCTGGTGCCATGCAGTCTTCGGCACGGTGGATTAACGCCTTGACTTGGAGGTTTTTCCTTCGGGACCATCCCTGGACCCTTGCCTGCGACTGCTTATTGAGTGGTGTAACCGTATTCAGCAGAAACCCTCGGTACAGGGCCGCAACAGGAAGCGGTCATGGTTTTTTCTCGGTGTGTCCTTCACCCAGTCTGTTTGTTCCGCGGGGCCTATTTTATTTCAGCCCTACCCTCTGTTTCCAGCGAGCATTCCCCTATCCGTCACCCGGGGACGCGCCACGAATGGGTTACAGATTCCCACTGTGGAGTAGTAGGCTGTAGGCACGATCTCATTCGCAAAACTGATCAGACTCGTTTGAGATTTAGCTCATTCTTTTGAAGCCTGAAATGTAAGGACGAGTTCGTTAGCCAGCTATTTTGGATAAATATTAAGAAAGTTAAGGCATTTTCGAAATTTTTGAGTACATTTTTTTTAATGAAAATACTAGGTACGTCTACTTGTAGTACTTTGAAGTTCAAACAATTTATCTCCTAAACTTTTTTCGATAGAAAGAAAATTACCAGTCATAGCATTAAAAAAAAAAAACGAAAATAAAATTTTTCAGCAAAACAACGCACGATATGAAAAAAGTCAAGAGACGAAAAAATTTGCTTTACGTAAATTCTACATGATTATCATAATAGGTTTTTAGATTTTTCAAAAAAATCGAAAATTCACATTTTTACCCCACAAAACGTAATGAAAAAGAAATAAAACATTCCATTTTGCGGTCAAACCACGCAAGATACAAAAAAAGATCACTTCACAAAAATTATCCATCTAAGAAGGATCTACAAATTTGTATTTATTAATTTTTTATAAGATCAGTAGTTTTTGTTTCAATCGTGAAAAATAAAGCTAAAAATTAAAAAAATTAATTTTTGTAGAAACGACACAAATTATGAAAAAATTATTGGAGGGGAGTTGCTCGGCTAAAGAAGAGTTACAAATTTGTCATGAATAATTTTTTGATAGAACACGTAGATGTTTTTTTAATCGCAAAAAATAACATTGAAATTAAAAAAATTAAATTTTAAGGAAAAAAAGAGAAGGTACGAAAAAAATTGATGAATTTGTTATGGAATTTCTTATGAATCAGGTTTTGATAGGATATTTTTTTGTTGTTCAAATCGTAAAAAATAACATGGGAATAAATTACCATGATTGTTCTTCTATAGGATGCCTATTTTTTTATTGTGAAAACAAGTTACTGAAAACACGTCTGTTTCAATATCAGTGCATATTATGAATTGTAATAATATAAATTTATTGAAATGATAAGGTAATTATGAAAAATAAAATTTGTACATTATTTTGCAATATCTGAATAGGCAGTCCCAGACCAAGGTACAGAAATAAATATAATATTCATTTCATATAATAGAGTTACATAACAAAGATTTTGATGGATTTTAATATATTTTACAGAATTCAAAAACATTTAAAAAGATTCCCAGGGATTTTAAATATTCTAGTTAACTTCAAAAAAATATATTTTCGAATTTTTCACAGAATTTCAAGGATTTTAGCCGATTTTTTGAGATTTTAAGGGATTTCCACGGATTGTGAAAGATTCTGAAGATTTTAAGGATAGTAGAAGATTTCACTGAATCTCAAAGAATTTTATGCGACTTCTCCAGTCTTCATCTGACTTCCTGGAGCACAATCGTTTTGAGGAATTTCAAGAGATTATATACAATATCCATGAAATGCAAACTATTTCAAGGAATGTTCATACAGACGCTCACCAAAGAAAAACTGAGAATATTAATTTCTTTTTAAGTTACAAAAGTTCAAACTACAAACTAGTCCACTTTTGCAGTTCAAAAACAAGAAAATGTATAAGACCTCGAAGTTTAGAATAATAAAAATTCAGAACATTTCCTAAACGAATTAGAAGGCTTACGGCTACAACTCATCAAACCAGCGTCACATCAAGTACAAAGAATGCAAAACCTTTTTGAATCAGACAACGACAGAGCAGCAGCTTTCCGAATTCTAAACTGTCCAAATGGCTAGGCTGTCCTTTGGAATCGGCACCGGAATGGCCTACATTCCTCATAGCAACTAAGAAACAACCCTTCGTTGCTGTGGTGGTCTATGAACGGATATTCATTGCAGCCAGTTACACCAGCGAGCCTACAGTAAGCCTGCCTACAATAAGCTAGCTCAAAGACGAGAGTGGCTCAGTTCTGCGTCGGCGGAAAAGCGTTTTCGAAAGTGGCTCTCTGTCGCACCCGTGGAGTCCTTGTGGCTTGTGCGCCGACGCGAATCCGGCTACTCTCATTTATGCTCGTTTATTCTAGGCAGGCTTACTGTAGGCTCGTTGGTGTAACTGAGTCTATAAAGTGTCTCACTCGATGTGGCTACCCCCCTTGAGACATGGGTGTAGAGTGACCGTAACCGTGGCACTTTGGCACCTAAGGGAACAAAGGTGTCCTGGGGTCCTTTTGGGGACACTGGACGACCTCCTCGAGTGATAAGTCTTACCCTTGCACACGAGGCACTGCAGGGAAGGTCCTTTCATTTCCCTAGCTGCTTGTGGGATCAGAATTAGCAAAATTATCAAATTATCAAACTTAGTACGTTGAATCACACAAATTTGAAGGAAAAAGTAGGAAGGAAGGTGGAGAAGGGCGAAGAGGGGTTGGGCCCGAACGGGTCTAACATAACCCCTTTTTCGCAATCTGTCTCTCCGGCTAGCAAAATTCAGGCGGCGGCTGTACCCCCGGTTATTTCGGAAGCTGAGGGATTGACGTTTCCTCTGAATGAGGCCAGCATTGAGACCCAGAGGAGAGCGGTAGAGGCGTAGAGGACACCCAACCGGGGGGCTAAGATTCTAAGGATGCACAAGCCAGCCCAGCAGCCGGCGAACAGGGTGTCGTCAAAGGCTGGGCTGACAGCTACACAGAGGACTACCCCCTGACCCCCCTGGTGGATACGAGCTACTCGGAGTCGTCGCTCAATGCGAAGCAGTTCGAGCACTTCAGGGAGGTCATCTGGAGGGCTCTCGAAGGAGTGGTCCGAAATCAGTGAACAAAATTCGAGACCACCTTCTCCAGTGGAAGGAGCGCAGCTGTCCCAGGGGCTAAAGCTTGCCTTCAAAATACAGTGGATGAGGAAAGACCCTGGGAAGGTGCAGACCTCAGAGTGTGCGGAGCTGAATTGCTCCAGAAGATGCTGAAGGCTATGGCGTGGACCAAAGGTAAACTAATAGACCCAGCTGTGGTCCTTCGGCGCTTGGAGGGATCCAACCCTGCACTAAAGACATCATCATTACAAATCGTCAGGCAAGATCGGCCTCAGGGAGAAAATACAACAAAAGGTCCTAAGCAATTCCTAGTTGTACAGATTCTTGAGCCCCAGACGCGGGCTCTTGCGGTCCTCAACAACAGGCCCTTTTAACATCTTGGACAGATCAACTTAAGGGTTGTTGGTCAGGGATTGATGGAGCCTGTCAGGACAGAGGAAGTTCTGGGGCAGATCTAGATCACGGCTCCCGGCCTAACCATTACCTAAATTAACTTGCATCACAGCAAAGGCGCTTCTGCGGTTCTGCATAGGAGCATGTCTTTGAGGTACACTGGTATCACACTAATCCAGAAACCTTGTATAATTCGAGGTACCATAAAGGCATTAGGGGGGGGGGGGGGGCTAGTTTCTGTTGCAGGGGCCTCAAAGCGGCCAAAACAGGGACCTGCATACTAGCGAAGGGAGTCAACGTTGTCTCGCTGCTAGAACTATGTTCGAGAAATCTAATGGTGATAGCTACAGACCTTAGAGGGATTGGAAAACTAGTCATGGGTCGGCCTACTTTCTATATGAAAGCGAAATGACTAGAGATGGCAGCGGATATTTTTACGAAGACCATAAAATCAACTCCAAATTATTCAAATCTCTTCTGCAAAAAAAAAAGAAACGAATAAACCTTATTGACACTAAAGTAAATATATAAACATAACATTTTAGTCACAGCAATTACTTCCCTGTTGCAGTACGGCAGGGCAGCTACTGTGTGTTAACACGATTGACTGGAACCGGCTTTGCACGATCATGTCATTTTGTGAATGAACACGAAAAATTCTTCATCAGAATCATTAATATTGATATTCTGAACTTTCAATCTGCCCGTTATTGTATGCAGATGTTTTGTTCAGGCAGTAGTTTGAAGACATAAAGCCTGCAAGTCGAAGCTTTTACCCGTTTTCGCACTCGCATGGCACATGATTATAATACCAGAATTAATCACTCGCTGACCTTCTATCATGTACCTAGATGATGGCGTAGCTTTCGTGAACTCGCACAGAGTATCTAACCGAAGTGATAAAAGTTTTCTCGTCCATAATTATTAATAATACAATTTTTTGTTTACGACTCCCATACATAACAATACTGATGTGTATACTGCGGCCGACCATGTGTTTTGCGCGACACGAGCGCCCGCAGTCCCGCACTGTTATTATTCTTTTCTAATAGCCGTGCTTCAGTGCGCCTACAAGTCACAGCGGTATGACAACAAAAGAAACATCCGCATCTGTTCAGACAGCAGGGCTGCTATAATAGTCCTGAATGGAACAACGACTATGTCGCTAGTAGTATGGGAGTACTTCGAGGCACTGAACAATCTAGTAATGGACAACCAAGTTTAAGCCACAAACAAGAAGAAGATGAAGAAGAAGGACAACCGAGTGACTACTTTGGATCCCTAGACACAGTGGCATCAGAACCAATGAGATCCCGGACAGGCTAGCAAAAGTGGCATTAGGAGAAAACTTTACTGATTCCCAAACAGTTACAGGTATTTCTAGTAGCTTAGTTACTGATGAAATTACAGTTTGCTGACCGAGCGGAGGAAACACGCAAGCTCAGTGGAAGTGAAGACAAGGTCCTAACATTATAGAACATTTTAACCTCGACCATCAGAGGCATACGATACGGCTCGCAGATCGACCTTTTTGTTGCCTCTGCCGAAAGGATGACGAGGCAGCTATTTACATCCTCTGCCATCGCACAGCGATTGCAGGGAAGCGTCTGGTACTCACGGGCAGTAATTGCATAAGCGAGTGAGATATATCGGCCAATAGCGTGGCAGCAGACCTTGCCGTATGGAGAGGGCTTCGGAGTCACGCTTAGGCCCACAAGGGGACGAAACGAGATAACGCAAGCGTCAAGGGCTCTTCCGGTGTCAACCATACCAATAAAAATAATAAAGAATACATAATATGATATGATATTGAAATTAACAGTTACTAATTTGTACACACAAAACTAACAGGTATCAAGTTGATACGGCAAATGGATCAAAATAATGCAACGTTTTGATATCTCTATTCATGATCGGCTTGATTCAATGTTCGAGATCAATTATCTGTCATAAAATTTCAATTTCTTAACATATTATGAAATTATTCAATCCTCAGACCTGAATGGTGTTCAATAGAAGCCGCTTGAAATTGAATTGGTAATCAGATATGAAAAACAATTATTCACTCACTTCCGCTCATTTAAAATGGGTATTACGGTTGTGGATGTTTGTTTGCAAATGTCAGTAAATCTCGATCAAGGATCGATTTTTAGAACTTGAATTTGGCAGAAAGAAATGTTTTTCAAAAATTTACAACTATAAGGCGTTCAGAGCTGAAATTTAGCTACCCGGATAATTTTTCGAAGGTCTTGTCATTCTAAGGAGTAAGCTCGGTAGTCCAGGTGTTTAAAATACATTTTTCGAGGAAGTTTTGTTCATGATAGAAATTCAAGATTCTTCAATCGACCTGCAAAGGTCCAGCTATTCTGAAGAGTAAAACTTATAGTTTTGGTGTTCAAAACACATCTTTTCCGAGGAAGGTGCATTCAGAACTGAAAATTAAGTTAGCTTGTTCATTTTTCCAACGTCTCGTACTCCTAAGAAGTAAATCTGATAGCCCAGGTATTTAGAATACATCTTCTTCCAGGAAGATGTCTTCAGAACTGAAATTTTATTAATCCTAACCCTTTTTCCAAGGTCTCGTAGTTCTAGGAATTAAACCTGATGGTCCAGGTGTTCAAAATACTGGCCATTTTCCCGAGGTCTTGTCCTTCTAAGAAGTAAACCTGGTAGTCCAGGTATATAGAATGGATCTTCCTTGAGGAAGGTGCATTCAGAACTGAAGTAGGAGGCACCCTGGCCATTTTTTCAAAGTCTCGTCCTTCTACATAGTAAACCCGCTAGTCTAGGTATTCAGAATACATCTCCTTCGTAGAAGGTGCCTTCAGAACTGAAATTTTATTCTAATTACTAATTTTTATTAATTTTATTCTAATTATAAGGTCTTATAGTTCTAGAAAGTGAACCCGATAGTCCAAGTATTCAAAACACATCTTTCCCTAGGAAGTTGTTTCTGGAACTGAAGTAGGAAGCGTCCTGGCCATTTGTTCAAGGTCTCTTCCTTCTATGAAGTAAACCTAATAGTCCAGGTATTCAGAATACATCTTCTTCGAGAAAAGGTGCGTTCAGAATTAAAATGTCATTAATCTTGACTTTTTTTCAAGGTCAAGTAGAAGGCACCTGAGAAGGGGAAGGGTCAAAGGAAATGTATTTTTAACACCTATCCCACTACTTTCCAACCGAGCAAGTCACGCCTACCCCGAAAGGGAAATGGCTTAATGGTATAATAATAATAATAATACTGCTAGGTGTACTCCTTAGAATGACGAGACCTTAAAAAAACCGATCAGCATGTTTCAAATCTCAGTTGTGAACACAAATTCCTTGAGGAAGATGTACTCTAAATACCTGGACTACCACGTTTACTTTTTAGAATGACGAGACCTTCCAAATCCGATCAGGGTATTCTAAATTTAAGTTACAAACACAACTTTTTAGGGGAAGATGTATTTTAAACACGACCTCCGAGAACCCATGAGATTGTCTGAAATTTCAGTTATGGACAGAACTTTCTCAAGGAAGGTGTTTTTTAAATACCTGGGCTACCGGGTTTACTTCTTAAAATAACGACACCTTCGAAATCCGATCAGGGTGTCTTAAATTTCAGTTAAATAATATTAAATAATACTAAATACAACTACATCGAGGAAGATATATTTTAAACACCTGATCTACCAACTTCAATTCTTCAAGTGACTTCCCCAGCAAGACGTTTTTTGAACACCTGGACTACTGGGCATACTTCTTAAAATGACAAGACCTTTAAAAACCGATAAACGTGGCTTAAATTTCAGTTATGAACACAACTTCCTCGAGGAAGATTTATTTTGAACCGCTGGACTATTATTAACGCCATCAATCACTTTTTCATTGTTTTAATCATTATTTCTGAATTTTAAATAAAATGATATGATATATAATAATCAAATTTTAGAAGTACATATATTCTATTTACATTTAAATACTAAAATATAAATTTATAATATTACGGAGAATTATTTTGATTCTGATTGGAAATTTTACCTTCATGAATTTGAAAAGTCAATAATATATTATTAATATTATTCTTTAAAGATTTTTGACCACTGTTTGCCTTTATGATGCCTTCAGATGTGCTTCGCATTTTGTTTACATTTAGTGAAGCCATATGTGACAAAAACCCATAATTCCATGATGGCGAAATGGAGACCTTCTCGCACTCACAACACAAGAATTACACAATGCGGATGATGTGCCTCGCATGAATAGTGATCTTAATGACTTAATGTATCACCGTTGATGAGTTTTAATTACAAAAAAGTTTCATCTGAAAAATATTTCCCAAATTGAAATTGTAATCTATGCTGGAAGAATAATTTCATCAGAAACCGTTGCTTTTTAGATTGCTTTTCTTCGTTTGATCAATCATTTGGAAGAAACATGAAAAATATTGCGAAATGAATAAATAATGTTTTGGTGATGGAAATTTCGTATGTCACCATGACACACAAATAATCTGTTTACGATTTATACTCAAGAAGGGGAAAACTCAAACATCAAAATAGTATATTATATACACGAAACTTCAAAATATTCATTGGTAAAGCTGTTCTACAAATTTTAAGTTTATTATTTTTTTCCTACATTCAAAAAAATGAGGGTAATTTGTACTCTGATCGTCACCCTGGTCGTAATTTTTAATACAATTCGTAAGTATTTTGAAATTGTATCTTGAAACGATCTAACAAGTGACCATTTTTTAACACATTCGCAGTATTATTAAAATCAATGTGTTTTGTTTTATGAATTAAAACCTAATCTGTAGTAGCTAACATTTCTCTTATTATAATTGAGTTAAAATTTAACAACTACTTCGTGGAAATAATCTAATCTACATTCATGGAAAAGCAGACAAAATTGAATAATTTTAAATTGAAATCATTCCGGACTTAACATTCTTGTATGAGAAGCGATTGCAGTTATACGATCTTGAATTGAAACCTTTCTAAATTAAATAATTTGAAATATTAATTTTTTCGAGGAATCCATCAAATTGAACAATATTTGAATATCTTTGCTTCCACGTGTACATAATTTCAGTTATATGAGTACTTAAAACTGAAAGCCAATTAATTTAGTATGTAATTTACACATAGAACAATTTTCAATGCAAAGGTTGCAAAGTCTATGGATTTTTCACTTACATAAATACTGTACATTACACAAATTTCCCACTCGTTGTCCAATTTTCAATTGAAGGAAAGTGATAGTTCATCAATCTTAACAGAAATAATTGTTTGAGCAATTTATTATTAATGTTAATAGTATTCTCTTAGAAAAATGCTACAAAATTGCAGATTGAATTAAAAAATTCACTTCTAGTCAAATTTTCAATTAAGATGAGTTAAATAATTAACTAGAGTCAAGAAGATTAATTTTTAAAAAAATGTGTTATTACTATTATTAATATTATATTTGAATAATGCTAGAAAGATGCGTTTTTTTTAAATTTCTAGCTTTTTGTCCAATTTTCAATTGGAGTATTATTTTTGTGTGGATTCGAACAAATTTCTGGAGTGTCCCCACAAAATTCTAAAAAAAAAATTTGGACCACCCTAATGCATATAACTACAGAATTTGAGTCCACGAAATGTATGCTTTTGAATAAGGTTTATTGCCTAAACAGTATATTTTTCGAGAAGATAGTCTTTGTTTCAGAGATATCGAAGTTTGAGTATTTATGCTTGAGTGCTCTGCTAGCCAGTTCTGAGTCGAGTTCTCAAGTGTAAAAACAAAAAACTCTACATATTTTTCGGAATCTAAGGTCTACCACATATCACGACCTCTCCTTGTCAGTAAGAGTGTTAAGAATTAAAAATTCCTATTTGTTCTTACAGTGATAAGTTCGCAGGGCAATTCACAAAGTAATGGAGCTATTTCAGCACTTGGCCGTCCTCAGTATTCGGTCCCCCGCGAGGTCTGGTCGGGTAAGTTACTTTTCTTTAAGAAACTCGTTACAGTCACAAAACGTTAAAAAGGGGAGGTATGTGACCTACATATTTCTGTGACCAGTCACAGGGCTGTCTTCCCAACCCCATGAGACATTGACTGACAAGAAACCGAAGCCCCAAATTTTGGGTTTTGCGATTTTTAATAAAAAATTACTTGCGCGCTGAAAAATGAAGAAAAAATGTTTAGGGGGATGAACAACTTCCAAATTATTTTTGATCACACAGAAAATTGCCAAACCGGAATAAATTCAGGCCGAAAAATTGGGCAAACATATATTTTGTGCGCGAGAATTAAATAAAGTTTACATATTTTTGTATTTTCACAAAAAATGTTTGGTGATTTGTCCCTCGCCATAAAATATTTTTCCGTGAAAATTCAAAAACACTTGCACTTTATTTTATTATCGCAAGCAGTATATCTTTTCTCCAATTTTTCTGTCTAAATTTACCTCCATTTGTGAATTTTTAGTGTTATGAAAAATAATGTTGGGAGAGTTCAACCCCCTAAACACATTTTTGTGTTACATGTTTGATATCTCCTAATGAGGGCCATTCACTTAGCGCCGCCACAGAGGAAAAATGAGAAATGGAAAACGCCAAATTTTTTTGCTTTTTTTGCAAATTTTATGCTCAAAAAATTTTTTTTTTGCTCTTCAAACTTCCGAGATAAGGGTGGCGGTGCTAGCACGACGTCCACTCAGCGCCGCCACCTATGAGAACTGAATGAAAATTATTATAATGAAATAAACGATACAGGTCGATTTTTTTGCTTTTTTGCTCTCCGAAAACATATAATCCGTGTTTCAAAAAACTACCCCTAACTCATACATACCTACCCCTCGTGACCAAAAATGTTCTAAAAGTGTAAAAACAATTTCGGATGGCGTAAAGATGATTCAGATCTCCAAATTAATTATTCAAGACTTGAAAATTTACCTCTCTTATAATCTCTCTCAAAAACTACCCTTCCACGTAAATTCATGTCGCAGAACTTACATATACTTATAAATCACATCAAAAACAATAATATTCATAAAACACAGTTGGCGGGAATTTTTCGCTATTTTTTTGTTCCCCGTTGACATATAATACGTGTCCCAGGAAACTACACCTAAGTCATACATACCTACCCTTCGTGACAAAAAATGTTCTAAAAGTGTAAAAACAATCTTGGATGACGTCAAGATGAATATAATTTCTCCAAAAAACTATTCTTCTACGTAAAGGATCCCGTATACATCTATGGAAAATATGGTCCCGGTCAAATTGGCTGAAACTGTGGTATAATGTAGTTTCTAATATCCTGATCAAATAGAGCATGAAATGACACATCACATGACATAAAATATGACACATAACATATAATGACATGACATGACATGACATATGTCATAACACGAGACATAAAAAATGACACATAACATGATAAGACACATGACACGACCTGACATGACATGAGATGACATTATATGACACATGAGTCTGAACATGATATGACACATGACAGGACATGACATGATATTTCATCTGAACCATGACGTGACATGACACACAACACATCACATGATACATCACATAACAAGGTATGACATGCCATGATCATGTGTCATGTCATGTGTCATGTCATATGTCATCTGATGTGTCATGTCATGCCATTTCATGTGACATGTCATATCATGTATCATGTCACGTCATGTTACATCTCTTGTCACCTGTCATATCATGTCATGTCATCCATCATGACATGACCTGACATAACATGGCACATGACGTGTGAGACAACATGACATGAGACAAGACACGTGACATGACATGACAAACGTGTTATGTCATGTCATGCAATTTCATGTAACGTCATGTGTCATTTCGTGCCATGTTATGTTTCACGTCAAACATGACATGATATGTAACATGACATGGCACATATCACGACATGACATGACACAAGACACATGATACATGACATGACATATTACACATTACATGACATGTCATATGACACATGAAAATACACGCCATGACATTTTATGTCATTTCATGTTATGTATCATGTCATGTCATGTGTCATGCTGTGTGTCATATGTCATGTGTCATGTAATGTTATCTGTCATGTCATGTGTCATGTAATGTTATCT